>JAOUWY010000075.1:18741160-18754309 GCA_025728095.1 Prietella phreatophila
AAAAATTGTTGAATATAGGTGTACAGCAATTATTGGCACTCTTTTAGTCAATATTTTGTGCTACCTCCCTTTGCCAAGATAACAGCTCTGAGTCTTTTCCTGTAATACCTGATGAGGTTGGAGAATACAGAGCAAGGGATCGGAGACCATTCCTCCATACAAATCTCTGGATTTGAGATATTAAATTAGCTGAAAATAATGAAGTCGAATTCATCCCACCATCCCATCCATTTCTTTTTGTTATTGTTCTATAATGCAATTAAGTTTGCTTCTTGGCTGCCTTCAATTCTTTTTAATCTGAACAAGAACTTCTGGTATTTATGCCATATGTGAGACAATGTAAACAGGCTCTAAAGAGATTGCAGAGTTTTTCATATGTATGAAAATAATTTACTATAATTTTCACAAGGCAATTTTGCATTGTCCCCTTTGATTATCTGCTAGAAAAATTATTTGCTTTAGCAAGCAAGGTGCTGCTTCTTGAAGCAAAACAAGTCCTTGAGAGTTTTGTCCATCAACAGAGCACCTGAAAGCTGCCCAGAAAGATTTTTGTTTGGTGGCAACAAAAGATCTGTAAGTTTTGTGTACGCTCTATATTTTGACAGCATATATGATAGACAGAAAGCTTAGTGTGTTCAGGTGGTCCCTATATTGCAGTAGCCTACAGCTGGACCTATCTGAAAGGCCCCTGTCTACAGCCAGAATATCCTCTATTAATCTGCATGAGAAGTACTGTTGTTTTCGTCAACCCAGTAAAATCATTTTGTCCTGCAACCACGTCAGAAGAGTATGCCACATACAAAAAACATCCGCTTAGCTTCCTGTTAGTGTAGCAGAGGAGCCTACAGACAATTCTGACCCTGCAGTAAAAGCACACAGAGAGCCTCAATATTTACAAACAGGAAATTCACAGAAGGAGCAAAATCCATTTTCTTTGGCCCAAACCTGGGTTCATCAGCATTTACCTTGGCACATAATACACAGTACAAATGCAGACTGCATTATTCAGGTGGTTTATGTCAAGTACATAAAAGCAACCGAGACATCAATCTGGCAAAATACCGACAGCTTAGATCTTACAGTTCTGTGGGTACCTCAGTTGGCTGTTAGTTCTTCATAACAGTTCATGTAACCAGTAAATGAACAAAAAACGAAAAGGAAAAAAAAACAGACAAAGCCTTTATTTGTCACATATACATTATAGCACACTGAAATCCTTTTCTTTGCAGCTTGTAATTTTGGGTCAACTATGATACAGGGCACTTGGAGCAGACAAGGTTAACCACTGAGCAAACACTAATGGATGGGAATATTTTGTACAGCTCGAATGTGTATGGTCAATGTTTCATTTCAGGTTGGTTTAACTACTAATTACTACAGTAACATAGAAGCATGAAGTGAGAAAACATTAATTATCTTACAGGGGTTTCAATAGAAATATGTACGGTGAGTAAAGCATGTGCATTCAATTGTGTTAAAATTTTATATATATTATTGTAAGTTGCTTTGGATAAAAGCATCTGCCAAATGAGTAAATGTAATGTAAATGTAATATAAAGTATGTATATAGTGTATTTTGCCATAATAACAGTATAGAAGCACAATGTAGTATAGCAAGTAATGGAAAGAGGGAAACGTTTGTCAATATGGCAGTGGGTTATATTGGGCCCTTAATTAATGACTCTACTGCCACAATCTGACAGTTATCATATGACTTCATCAAGAAAAGTTTAGTGTGAGATAAACAGACAAATGGTTAGGCTCCAGCTTGAACTGTGTAGTGAACCTGAGCCCCATGACCATCTCAGTTTCATCTCTGGACTGCAATGGGAGTTATAGATCTGTCTCTTTTAGACACAAGATATTGAACGTGGACTGAAAATAGCATGCAATCCAACATACGAGCAAATCTTTTATAAAAACGTGACAGGACATTATTTAACTCAACACACCATTTTAATGAATGACTAGCATCAGAGCCGTTTTTGAGATGTATGCATTTAGTGAGCTGGTTTCTGCACTGAGATGCAGAAGAAAATGAACTTGCAAGATAATTGACTTTTAGGCTAATGAGTCACTGGACTGCTGCTATCAAGAAGGCTTTTCCTGCTGAACTCGATACTCATACTGTGAAAGATAAGGAGGGTTAATGCAAACAAGATACACTCTCAGTGCTGATCAGTGTTCTACAGATGGGTGACAAATTAAAGACAAAAAAAATCTTAGTAAAGTGTTGGGACACAGCAAACAGCTTCTACATGACTGTATCACTGTACTGGAGGGAAAAGCACAGTCATAACTTCATTTCCATCACTATCAAACCATTCCATGAGCCCCCATGTTCTATGGATGGGAGTATTGATATCCTGTAATAGATCACTCCCATCAGGAGAGAAATATTTAATCATAGGATAAAAACGATCAACCAGAAGAATGTTCTATTGATTTGCAGTGACGCTTCCCTCTAAGGGGACATGTACCAAAATGTACCCACAGCATAACAGAGCCACCAGTTTTTCCTTTAATTACTCACCCGTCTGCATCCATATCAGAAAGCAAAAGAGAGAAAAATGGAAGGTGAAATAGGGTGTATTATAGAAATGCACAAAGGACTAAAATAGTACAGTAGAGATGGGCGATATCTTATCGTTTGCATTATACAGGTAGAAATTCTCCCCACAATAAGAATTAGTCTTCCAGGAATAATAACGATAAAGCCTAGTTGATGATGTATTTCTGTGCGATGGTCTGCGACCCATTCGCAGCTCACATGCAGAGAGAAAACAAATACGGTGGAAGGTGGACGTGAAGTTGAGGAGGAGATTCTCGATAAACCAGGAGTTTGTGTTTCTGATCACTTGTAGCCAAAAACAGTGGTGCATGGTACTATATTTATATCATCATTGATATCCTTATCGCAGTAAATACCAGAAAATATCATTATAGTTTTAAGTTCATATTGCCCATCCCTACAGTACAGGAAGGAGGAAAATGAAGAGTAGCAAAAATATGAGCGCAATAGATGGAGTAAAAAAAAAAGGAAATTAGAAAAGGTAATCTCAGAAGAGGAGCTCTGTTGATAAACAAAGGGCTGGTAATAAGGCTGGATTACACTAAGGAGCAGATGGCTAGATGACTCATTCATCACTGGTAAATGAGACTTGCATGAGATGGTGAGAGAGAGAGAGAGAGAGAGAGAGAGAGAGAGAGGGAGAGAGAGCGAGAGAGAGAGCGAGAAAGAACCAACATGACTATACAGTACACTACCTTTACCTTGATGTAAGATTCATAAATATAGCCTCATAAAGTACAGTGTTCACTCTGATACAAATTCTGATCAATTCACACCCTAAGAGCACTTCTGAACTGCTCAATTCCACCAATCAACATCTGTCAATTACAATCCTGACAACAAGAATAGCTGTTACTCTACACACAAGTCAAAATATACACATCAACAGCTTCAGGAACAAGGACACTTTGAAATCTCTGAATTTGAGATATGCAGTTTCATCCTGTGTACTTGAAATTCTTCAGCAGATAGTTGTGAATTCCTTTCTCTCTCGTCCTTGCTTAAGCAAGATTTTAGGATGCTCAAGGTCATTCCTACAGCAGGCACATTTGAACTGGGCCATGTCAATGCTAATAAAGGTCTGTAGAAAGTCACAAGTCAGCCCTATCCTGCCCTGTAGCCCTGTGCACCACTCACCATCCATCCAAACAGACACACACACACACACACACACACACACACACACACACACACACACACACACATTCACTGCCCAGTAGTCCTTTGTTGTTATTAGTGACTGGAGATGGGATCACGTGAATCTGCCCTCATCTTTCTTGGATCCAGCTGCCCGGTAATGGGCTTTCATATGAAGGTATGGAGGGGACAGCAGGAGATGAGAGTGGGAGGGAAAGGAATGAACAGAGGGAGGGATGGCAACTGATCAGTTGTCATCTCAATGTATTTCAGACTACTGTTCTTCTCACCAAAGGAAACAAAGCCTAACTGGGACAGAATCATCTGTCAAAGTTCTTTATTCCAATGTTACAACATTTGCATACACTGCAATTATTGTCCTAACATCACCGCATACAATGCAAATATGTACACAGTTGCAATTACAACTTATTAGGAAATCGTTACAAGTATTTAGGTTTATCTAGGTTAATCAGTAGTTTTGTTTTTGGAGTAACATCCCTCCATCCATCTTCTACCGCTTATTCCTTTTCAATAATTATTACAAATTCAAAGTAGATTTCCTGGTTGTATTTAAAATCGCTTGAGCCATAAATGCTCATTATAATTGCAATAGCGATAGTGGTGGCTCAGTGGTTATGTGGTTAAGGCTCTGGGCTTCTGGGTTCACTGCTCAGGTTTCTATTTTTTTCTATTTTTAACATTTGACCCTTTGTAAGCACTTGTAGGACGATTTCTAGACACCACAGGCACTTTTGATATCAACTGCTTAAATAGTCTGTTAAAACTAATTAAAATAAAGCCACAACCCCAAATCCCAGCCTATGCATGCTTGAGTCATATGAATGTTTTTATCTACTGTGTTGGGGCACTTCCTGGATGCAGGTTCCTGCCTGTGTTGCTAAGTTGCCAAGTGACCGATATTCACACAAATATGGCTGCCAAAGAGTATGAATGGGAGGAAGCTTCTGATATGGGACCCTATAAACATGGTGGTGTTGTGCCATATCACTGATTAGTGCTCTCATTTGAACATTTCCACATCCTACAACAAAGCAACTCACGTTACTATTACTGATTGAGATAACCAACTGCTATAAACAAAACAATTAAAAGTATAATAATAACAATGTGTTCCACTGAAGCAATTTACTTGTTTGAAAAGAATCCGAAGAAGAATATAGACCAAATCATGACACGTATACGCCTACCATTGCAAAGAAAAGCAGGTCTTTGTTGTTTTTTGTTTGTTTGTTTGTTTTATGAAATTATATCTTCGTAAATGCATCTGATTATAATATATTATGCCAAACAATAATTATTGGAGAAAAAAATTTAAACAATTTAAAAAATGGCATGCATCTGAAGTGACTACAACTTGGCGAATAAAATATTTAGAACTGCTGAAATGTGAAAAAAGGTAAATTTCCCCGTGAAAAGGGATTAAAAGATAAAACACATAAAAGGCAGCAGAAAACCACTTCTAATGCTGTAACTGAGCAGCATCACACATGACGTGGCAAATGATTTATGGAAATTCCTTATGACGAGCTGCCTCTATACCGGCAAAATACTCCTCAGCATGCTAAATTTCTTATGCTAAATGCCATCCTGACACTACAACATGCAGTGTGCTTGTTTAATTTTTCAATATCCTCTACATAGACAATTGATCTATTTCCAGCGTTCTTGCTCGCTTTCTTTGCCTCACAGCATTAAATACTCAGATCTTTCCAGGCCTTTCTTTTCTTTTTTGCCAATGTTTGCCTAACACTCCCGACTGCATTGGAGTGAGAGCAGTCCAGCTATTATCTAGAGATCCATGACTGGATTATCAAGTCAGTCATCACACATATAAATCAATGAGATGTTTCATTAAAGCAAATAGATGCTGCCCATTCACACATTACACTCTATCCGGTGTAATGTGTCAATTGGCTGCAGTAGAGCTTTTTAGCTTGTTAACTAAAGCACTAGTCTAAATGTGGTGACTAGACTGACCCCTCACCCCCCATCGTCACGACAACAGAGTGGCGGGTCAGTGAAGAACGACTGCACAACTTCATAGCAGTGGCATCCTGTGACAATGCTGAATGAACACACTCATATCAGCTCCATCCTCTCTGCCTCACTTTGTGGTTCTTTTCCACTCCTAGCTACCTCTTGGTCCAGCTGTATAATATTCCTCTGTTCTGAGTGTAAAAAAAATCACTACATCTTTCTTTTTTGAAACGTCATCCTAGTCTACTTAACAAAAGGCAAATCATTTACAGATCATGGAACTAATTACATGAACATTACACAATAAACAAAAATACTACAACCAATATTTTTACCAATAACAATATTATTAGTAATAATAATAATAATAATAATAATAATAATAATAATAATAGCCAATATCTTTATTCCCCAAGACTATCAACAATCACAAGAACTAAACAAAATAAAAATGTGAATAAAGATGCAAATACCTGTTACTGAAGTTCATATAATTCATCAAGTAATATCCAGATTTGCTATCCTCACCCCATGTTCCTATGCAGCATGCAGAAAAGGCTATTAGGACTCTAAAAAGCAAAACTATGAAGGAAGCAAGCCCCTACATGTACCATTTGTGAGAGTGAGAGCGCAGTGAGGTGTGTTCCACTCTGATGTGAGATCAGCATGTGAACGCTCTCAGGTCCCTCTGCTATTGTTACAGCGGAGAGCTCTTCACTGAGCATGCTCCAATACAGCACGTTGGCATGGGAACAACAGAAACACAAGGCTGTCCAAAAGGACCTCTGAGCAACATCTACCCTCTTTATCTCCCCCACCTGCTATTGAAAGAGGGCATTCCATGTTTTTGTCTCTGTACATTTTTTTCCCCCTTTTTTCTTCCATGAGTCAAATCTTTGAAAGTATGCACATGAGAACATGTCTATCACATACTGCATATACAGTCGTATAATAAACTAATATGAAAATCCTGGCTTCTGCTTTATACTGGTGGAAGCTTGTCAGTCTGAATGTCTAAACTAGTGACCAGTTATGCTAATCTTTTTTTTTCTTTCAGAAGAGCTGTCGTTTTTTGCCAATATTTCAGTCTATTAAATATTTAATGTCTTTTCATTCCACCGCATTTAATCAAACAGATTGATGATGTGCTCTGAAATCAATGAATAAATTATGTTAATCTGAAACATCCCATATTGCATAATGGAGCAGACAAGAAGGTCTGAAAGGGAAATCTCTATGCAACAAAAAGAGACATTCTTTTTTTTTTAATGGAATGCACCAAAAACAAACACGTTCACTGTAGGAACTTACTGCAGGATGTTGCATCATTAATCTGGATTCCTATGGGGCAGCTTTCAAAGTGTATTGGCTGTGCAGTGTAACTGCAGTATGCTGAGCCATATGGGGGTGGCTAATCCTCTCTGCTACCACATACGTTACCAGCAAACAAAAAACAAACAGCCTGAGCGTGTGAACTAGATATCAAACTGAGCCGGTCAGTGTGCCATAATATCAGATTCAATATTTGGGAACTGAAAGCTAGCTGAGGGATTTCCTCATTATTTGTATAGGTGACCAGTAATCCACTATTGTAACAAATAAGCAGGGCATTCAGCAACTCCATTCCACCTCCCCAGGGAGACTATATATATTATGTGTTGTTTCATGGCTGCTGACTGTTCTAGTCAGCATTAGTGTACAGCAGCTTAATGTCTTTGTTTTCACTAAAACAACTGCAATAAGATAGACAATTAGTGGCAAGACACTGGAAATAATCTTATCTTAAAAGGTAAACAAATAATATAGAAATGTGTTCTTTTTAAGATGTTTTTTTTTACAATGGAAAGAAATGATGTTGGGAAGTGGGAGGAAACCAGAGAACCTGTACAAAACCCACACAAACATATGAAACTCTATACAAACAACAACCTTAGCTCAAGCTCAAACCAGGGATCCTGGAGCTATGAGGCAGTGCACCACTGTGCCACCCACTTGCAATATTTAATGTACTGTATTTTATGTCTGGGCAAAAAATATTGATTCTCCGATTTTAATCGACCTTCAATATAATGAAATGATAGCCCAAATCGATTCTTAATGAGTACTTTTGAATTTTGAAAACTATTTTATTTCTTAAACATGTTTCAAATTGTTAATGAATTTTACTGTCACACATTTACAATATTTAAATTTTTTTACGGGAATGTGCAGTGTACAGTTTGTGCTTACTTCGTGTGCATTGTATGCACATATTTATGACTTCTTGTTACAATGTTACTCAAAGTAAAAGTAAAAAGTAATTCAACATTATTGTGCGGGCCTTATTGTTAATGTAAATGTATATTACAGTAATGTACCCAAGTAGGGTACATACATAATTTATATTCAAATATAGATTCCATGTCTGCAACATTTTAAATTAAATATTGACTAATATATAACTAATCGATTTGAATCGTATCAAATTGTAAATGAATCAAAACGATATAAATAAGAATCTAATCAAACCGCCAAATTGGTCTCAATACTCAGCCCTACTGTTTCTTGAACGATTGTACACTTTGAAATCTCTTTGTTAATTTCTTAATCATTATCACAATATTGGTCTCTGAAGCCTGAAATATTCAAATGAGCACTCAAACAAACTCCATTTACTTAGTTTTCCATGAGCATTCTACAATATCAGACACAATATATTTTCTGCAGATGTGTTGATAATTGAACAACAAATAATTAAAAAAAAAATTTTTTTGGTCAAATGAACATACTGCAAGGTATACTGTGATTGTAATATGTTTTTGTATTTATCATGCATCCCTAATTGCAAAATAGTTTATATGCTGACACTGTACAACTTTGTGCCTCTGGACATGGTTAAATGTTTCTAAATGTATGTTATGTTTTATAGCTCCCTCAGTTCTTTACAGAGCTTCCATCTTAACACAATTGAATATCACAAGCCAATAAATGAATCAGCCATCAGTGTAATTGCACAAAGGGGTCCTATTAATTTTCTACAAGGTCAGTTTTATGAAGGCTGCAGAAATACAAAATATTAAGCATATTTTGATTTGACAATCCCACTGAATTCAAATGAATTAAGGAGAATCTCTTACACTAGTGGTGGTCCTAGACCATACACAGACAAATCATCCATTGTGATGTAAATCAAGTCACAAGTAAAATAATGAACATTCAGCACATCCTGCAAGTCACTCACTGATTCTTCATACTGCAGTCTATCATATTAGGGTCCTGAGTCTAGATGATAAAACATGATTGGTTGATGGCCTTGGGGCTGATTCGACCCATTACAGAGCACTGGCACATGTGGCCATGACTCCGAGGAAGCAACACATCCATATCGTCACTGCCATCACAACACCAAAAGACCATTCCTAATTTATGAAGGCTCTACCACAATGTTAACCATTTATACACAACTCCACACGGCGGCCATACAGACACTGCATCTACGAGTCTAAAAGGACAAGAAAATTCTGTCAGTGAAGGGCTGAACTACTGGTTTTGTTTTGTTTTTTTATTATCTATATTTAGAATTGCATATGATCAGCATATAACAGAGGACATGCAAAAGGCGACTGTGATATTAACGTGATATTTAATTCAAATAATAATATTCTGAAAAATAATGAAAACTCTCATAACACTTGGATGAATTCTATTTCAAATAATAATGAAAGCATACAAGCAGTGAAAAATCTCTAAGCAAAAAAACTCCTCTATGCCATACACACAAAATGAGATGGACCTGGTATGTTCAGTAAACACTGTCCATCTCAGCCACACTATAGCTCACGCTATGTTAAACAATACATTGCCTCCAAAAGCTTTGCCCCAGAAAGAACAATACATTGTTCTTTACCAGATTGAAAAAAATCAAAAGGAACAATATTTTTTGCTGATACAAGATATTACAGGACCTATCTAAACCACATTTCTGGTCATAATATCCAGCCATAAATGACACACAATGCCACACTTTGATGTAATGCTGTGGACACAATGTGGGGGGAAAACACACTGGCACATTTATAGGAAAGGCAAAAATAAACATGGGGGTTCTGAGCAGTATTCAATATTAATCACAACATTGGTGAGGAGGTGTTTGGTTGCCTGCAGTTTGTGAATTTTGCTTTTTGTTCGCCGTGTTGTTTTTATGGTGGATTAACTGCAGGTCTGAGAGCTATTCAACCAGCAGTTTATATTCCACATGCAGTGTTTCAATGCTGCAAAAACAAGAAATCTTTCCCCCAGTACCTGTACAAACTGAGCTTCTTTCCACATCTCATATGGTGTTTTAACTTTTAAAGATAAGTAGCAAACAGTGTTGAAATCAAGACAAATCAAACTTTTATTATAACTGATTTATTAAACTCCAAAGCAGGATTGCACTTTCTCTACATGAAAATGATGGTTTAGTTTGTGTAGGGATTTTGTTTCCCCTCACACGTAATCATTTGTGAGATTTAAACATGTTGTTACACAGGGGTACCAACCGGGGAGGGTGATGTCTAACACACAATCTCTAACTTAATATATGATAATGTTTTAAATACATTTTTTTTTACCCTAAGTGGGTTTTTAAACCCACAGCATGTTAATTACTTGTATACCTTTTTGTTACTTTAATAATATCTTGATTAAAGTAAAATATACTTTATAGATAAACACTAAACAATTGCTAACACAGAGTAATCAATCCATTGCAGATGCATGTAATCATAATATAACTGAAGCTACATGCCTCTTCAGTAATCATTTATATACTTCCTACTTGCTCACAATGTGAGGCAGGACAAGACGATATAAAAATATATAGTTATGTAGTGTACAATGTTGAGCTTGGTAAACGGTATGGTAAAGGGTATCATACCATTTACCAAGCTCAGAATTGAATGGCATGGTAAATGGTACCGCAAATTCAACAATTTTTTCACACTGCAAAAACACAATCTGAATACACAAAATTGCTCTGGGCAAACATTCCTATTGTACACCAGTGTTACCAAATGAACACAATGACCTAATTATGTGCTTCCCCAGCAGCATGGAAAGTTTGATTAGTTTATTGATGAAAGAACCAGATGCAAGTTGATATTTCTATAATGGTAACAGCCCACATCCCCCACATGATGGTCTCTCACTGGCTTTGTGTAGTTGTAAAAGGCCTGGCATAATACAAGGCACAAAATTAACATTCTATAATTTTAAATAGATAATTCATTGTATAGATAATTAATTAGCTGCACAATTATCCTTAACAATTAATGAGCTACACAAGTATCTTGATAGTACTATGAATTTGTCATCACCCCTTACATCAATGGTTTCTAAAAGACAAGGATCCAGTTATGGAATATGCACATGAAACATCACACAAAAATATGGTCAGAAGAAATATCCTAGCCCAGCAAGATATCCCCCCATTTTATTCACTGGAAACGTTGTTGTTGTTTTTTTTTTGTTGAAAATGTAAGATTGAGGCTTCAAACTATTAACACTCTAGAATAAAAGACTATCATAAGCTTTATTAACATTTTCACCATATCTGTCATGATATGACCAGCAGATGGCACTGTGGCTTGTCTTCGGACAAGCTGCGTGACTTCGTTTTGGTTCGCTCACTTCCGGGTTGAGCGTCAGCGTAATAGCTCTGATGGGTCACAGGTGTATGTGTTTTAAGTTAATGATACTTTGTATTTAAACGCCTGAGTTACTGAGCACGGGGCTCGGTATTATTAGTTGATATGCTTGTAGCAGTCGCGTCGTTTATGCTAAGAAGGATAGTGTTCTATGCCACGTTTCTTGTTTCCCGGTGAAGACCGCGTTTACTTTGAGTTTTGTGTTTGTATTCAATAAAGACTTTGATCTGCACCTGCATCCGCCTCCAACTACGTTTCGCAACAACATCTAAAATAAACACACAATTTTCTCTACAACCATAAAACAGAACAGCCCTTATTGGCAGTGTTTCACAACTTTCAACATACAGAAAATAATCTTTATGTTAAATAAGAGGAAGAGAGAACTGCTTCTAATGCACCAGCATTTACACAACAAAAGAGAGGTTTAACATGGCATTTCAGAGCAAAATAATGCAGAATATAAAGTGCATTAGGGCACTATGGGATGTGAAGATGAACCAAGAAGATAGACAGGGATGACATTATTACTGGCACCGTGGAAATTTCATTTTCCTTTTTGTAGAATACATACATAATACTGCATTTTTATGGAAACACACTAAAGCCCCGAAGGAACAGTTGACACTAGACTGCACACAGTCATCAAAATCATATACAGAAAACCTAATTTTTCCATAACTCAATGTGCATATACTATACGATAGTGGATCAAAATCTGTGAGGAGTATTGAGAAACTTTAACATCCATGTATTTTAGCTTTGTTAAATAAAATAAAGCACCAAAGTGTAGAGCCCCTGCTGTGAATAAATGAGAATATTCAGTTATTCAGTCAGGCTCCCTGGACACTGTATTTGATAAAATGCTCAGCAGGGAAGGTAAAATGCTCTGCATGCCTATTTCCTTTTTTGAAGAATCTACACCAGGCAGTGAGAGAGCTGAAACAGAGACCTGGATTCAGACAGCTCATTTAATAAGTACCCATCAGTTTCATAAAACTGTAATATAATCACATGCACTACATATCAGGATCAGGTTAAAATGCAGCACGTTTGACTTAAATGATAACATACAAGCATCTGGATTTAGATAGAGGTGTTATTAGAGACTTGTTTGTTTTTCATCTAATGATAACTCATCTCCTATTGGCCATAGTGTTTTACCTTGTTGGTCAGATAAGTAAGGAATAAAGCACGACTGGGTATGCTGATAGGAAATATCAGTGACAGGGTGGTGTTGAGTGTCTGTACCACTCTGAAGTTGACTTTTTCTTTAAAAAATAAATAAATAAATTCTTGAAAAGAGACTCAAACTGTTTTATACCTCTTGATTCAGCAATTTTCCAACTATTGCAATTTTTCATTTATTAATGATTAGCACGTCATACTATTGATTTCATACTGTTTCTAGTTAAATTTAATGTTGTGGAACAGCCACAAGACAAGATAGTTCCTGATATCAATTCTCTAACAGCTATTAACAGTTATTCCCTTACCAGACGTGCTTATTTTTATCTCATTCTCTTGAGGTTAATTAGAAAAACAATTAGAAAAACAGAAAACTTAATCGGATCAAAAAAACATAAAAAAATCCCCAAAACTAAATAATAATAATAATAATAATAATAATAATCATAAAAAAATAATAACACGTTGTAAATCTATTTATTATTAGCCTAGATCAGGGGTGCTCACACTTTTTTGACTTGCGAGCTACTTTTAATATGACCAGTCAAGGAGATCTACCTACATTAAAAATGTGAAACATATATA
>JAOUWY010000075.1:18804753-18815253 GCA_025728095.1 Prietella phreatophila
GCGTGGTTCAAGGTCCGTTTCCAGAACCTTCACGCTAACCGTTCCTCAGTGGTGGAATGCACTTCCAATCTCAATCCCAATTAGCCACTTCTCTCTGTTCAGGCACATATCTTACACACCTCTTGCCACCGTACCCAAGTCTCATCTGTTTTTTTTCCCAACAAGGAGCCCGTTCTGCAGATGCATAATAACAATGTAAATAAAGTTTGAGAGAGAGAGAGAACTGACACAGCAGTGCAGCTGATCTCTAATACTATAATTAATTAGCCTGCTCTAATGCTACTCCACAGCTTTGCATCAGCATAGCTCTGCAGTATATACAGTTGCAATCAAAATTATTCCACCCAGATTGCAAATCAAGCTTATTGTCATAATTTGCAGACTTTCAGCTGTTTGCGATGAACAAATCCAAAAAAATCAATTGAAATAGTTCAACACAACGAAGTGGTTTCCCCAAATTCAACTGAAAATGCAACTAATGATGTCTCCAGTTTAAAAATTATTCAACCCCTTCATGGCAAGCATCTTTAGTACGTAGTAGAGCACCCTTTTACTGTTATGACCTGCTGCAAATGAGATGCATTCCTTCTGGTAGTGTTCCTGAGGAATCTTATCTTATTCCTCATGGGTAATGGTTTCCAGTTCAGTAATATTCTTGGGTTTGCGTGCTGCAATCACCTTCTTCAAATCCCACCAGAGATTGAGATGTGATGTGTTGTGTTGGTGATGATAAAATTTTCCAGGACCTCTTCTGCAACCAAGCCTTGGTGGAATTTGAGGTATGCTTTGGGATCACTGTCCTGTTAGAAGGTCCAGTGATGCCCTAGCTTCAGCTTCCTCACAGACAGCATGACATTTTCAACTATGATATTGCACTTCACTGATCAGTATAAAGTCTCAAAGCTGGCATGTTCCTTATGAAAACCTTTATCAAACTGATTGGATAGCAGCAGAGTAGAGCTATGCTTAAAATCCATCTTTACCAGACTGATCTCAGTGCAACACCAAATTTGAACTTTGCCTTTGTCAGGAACTTTATCTGTCCCTGTAATGGGATTATGCAGTGAACTGCATCCTTGCACAAATTCACCTTCTTAAATATATGAATTCTAAAAGTGCAGGCAAATGTCAGTAATAAATACTTTACCTACATATATAGTGCTGTGCAAAAGTCTTAGACACCCTAGTTTATTTAGTACAAACTTTGTTATAGATTTTTTATTGTACAACTTCTACATTATTGAGTCAGTACAAAAAAACATTTTAGATTCCCGAATATTAGTTTTCCAGCACTAAATTAAATGCTACAGAAAAAAGTTTGTATGTCAGTAAAGAAAGCAGCATATTATGTAAGAGATCATTTTTCAGGCAAAAAACACAATGAAGGCTGCTGAGTTTTGCTGAAATATAAGAAGCAAGTATAACAGTCAAAGTCTCCAGACGAACCGTGACTGGTTCTGCAAGATTCTCAATAAAACTTACAGCTCATTTCCTTAAAAATCTGCACTAATTCTACCTGAGACTACTTTTTTTTTTAAAGCAAAGGATAGTCACACCAAATATTGCCTTTGTTTAATTTATTACTGTTTACTGTTCTTTATAGTATTTTTTAAATGGAGAAACATTTAATTTTATAGGCATCTTTGCTCTACAGCATTTCTTTGTATGTGCTAAGATTTTTGCACAGTACTGTAAACCATGAATGGAAATGACATTCATACATATAGTCTTTTCCAGAATTATTGGCATCCGTGGTATGATGGTTATATGCTGGGTAAAAAAAGGTTATGAAAAATGTCTTGGTGGTTAATAATCTTAATCTCACACTGAAAATATAGGAGGAAATCTAAACATTAATTAAAGCACAATTACTCTAAGTAAAAAAAAATCACAATTATCAGCACCCCTGCACTTAGTACTTTGTGAAACCTCGCTTTTCTAATTGTGATATGGGAAGAAATTATTGCCATTACAATCATGCTCCTCACTGTGTATGGAGGCAAAATGCACATGCGTCCTCTTCCAAGTAGGTTCATTACAGTCAATTAACCTTTTTTTAAAAATCAATCTTTACCTAGGGTGCTAATAACTCTGGAGCTGCTATAAGGTCAAGAAAAGAGAATCTGAGCAAATAATTTATTGAGAAACAAACTATTATGGTTAGGCACAGTCATTCAAAGTGGTGAATGATATTCTAGCAGTCTACAATTATTCTTGGAAATCATGCCACATTTTGCATTTCTGAGCATATTACAGGTATTGCCAGTAGTAATATAACACTCTTTCAATAACAAGGAGTGAACCAAATGAAACAGTTGCACATCGTTAAAATCAAATTGCATAGCAACAAGGAGATCACTGGATTCCAATATATTATGGAGCCAGCTTATTTGACTCAGGGTTTATGAATTGTTAATTGTTCATTATTCCATGTTTAATAGTTTATTTGTAACATTTGGAAACAGATTTCTAAAAGCTCTGAGATTTATTATTTTTTTGTTTAAAATAATGCCATTTTAGTGGCTGGTGTTGCCCGTTCCAACTTGTTACCAAATTTGTGAAAAAACCATAAACAAATATGATAATTGTTTCAGCTCATCATTACATTTTATTCTTGTCATATTACCAAAAAATGTGAAATTCATGGCCCAGTAATTGTAATCTGGCGCATATGCAGAGTGACTGAGCGCCCCTATGGCATGGGTATTTTGGCTGAGGATTACAGCAGGTTTTGCAGATCTCTGACCCACAGCGCATCAGAATTAATTGGCATTCCTGCTGTCACCTGTTCAGTAAAATTTCCTCACAGCAGGGAGCTCATTGTCACCTGTGGATTATAAACCGATGTGGCATGCAGCATTATGGATGGAAAGCAGTCTAATTGCTCTCAAAAACGACATTTCAATATACGTCCTAGTCTTTGAAGCCAGACTTCTAGCTATCACCTGAACGACTCATAGCAGCTTAGTGGTCATTTACTGTTAATATCAATTAAACTATTTCTATATGACCACCTCTGATGATTAAACATTGCCATCATCAAATGTTTGTCCATACACACAACTATGATCATTTCTATATTATATGATATATCAGTAATTTGTAGATTGCCTATGAAACACAGTAGACAAATATTAAAAACCATGCAGCCAAATACATTATAGCAAGATGTATGAGGACACTTAAACATGAACCCAATATATGGCCCTTCCCCAAATTTTTGCCACGAAGTTGTAGTCACATGATTGTCTAGAATGTCTTTGAGTGCCAGACCATTACGATTTCCCTTTGCTGGAACTAAAGCGCCAAAGCTGTTCCAGCATGACAATGCCCCTGTGCACAAAGTGCACTATAGCTATAGCTCTAGTGGTGGAATGAGTACAAATCCCCAAGCAGCCTTCCCGCAAGAGCGGAGGCTGTTATAGCGACAAAATGGGAACTCGATATTAGTGCCATGTCATTGGAATAGGATGCTCAACACGCACATATGGGTGTCATGGTCGGGTGTCAACATACCTTTGGCCTCATAGTGTACTTCCCAAGTTCCTCTTCTTTTAACAGAAAAAAATTTAACTTCCGTTGCAAAGGGTGTGATGTGTCTGCAGCCAGACCACTCTCATCAGACACTTCATGGCCTGTGGGCATACTGTCTGGGACTGAGACTACCCTTTCACCCACTTTTTCTCATTTCACTTTCACTATTTCTCATACATCCAAATTCATTTGATTCATTTTAAAACACCTGCCGGACTGGTCTATAAAAAGCTGCTCACCAGTGCTGTTCGGCATGGAAAATACAGTCAAATACAGACCACAGAGTGCTCAGCTTGTTCCAAAACTCCCAAATCTTCCAGCATATACAGTATCAAGCAGTAACCATTGCACAAAGCTAATAAATCATATGATTTACTGCATCAAAACTCCACTATGAACAGTCTACAAACTAAAATGCAATACGTTCGGAACAAATGCACTCTTTCAGATTTACATTCATTAGCAGATAATTTCATCCAAAGCTATTTACAAGCATTTGAGCATGGACACCTTGTGCAATGGTCCATCAATAGCTTGCAGTCTATCTGGGGAGGTGAACTCTCAATCTTCTGTGCACCGGAGCAGAACCTTTACTACTGAGCATCCTTTGTTACTGATGCTATATAATTAGGGGTATCAGAAAAGGTGCTAAACATAAAATTGGTACAACGGTAAACATCTTTGGAGTCAGCAACAAACAGACCGAACAAAATGTACATTCAAACTGGAAAATCTACCAAGGCTGAAACTATGACCTGGATTAAATATGTGATCACTGTTCTAACTGGAATGATGAAATATTTCTTCTGCTCTACATAATGACCACTAGTAGCCCTAAAAAAATTTGAATGCTGGGAAAGAAAGCTTGTTATACTCTCCATCCTAAACGCTTGTCCCTGAAGTTGCTCCCTCTGCTGTTGTTTCACTTAAGCATGCAACTACCTGAAACCCTAATTAAACTCACACTCATGTGTGTGCTGCTCAGACACATGCCCCAACCTATTTATGCACACAAATTTGAAATTCATATTCTCTCTCTCTCTCTCAGTTTATGAAAGTGTAAGCTAAGATGGACCAATTTTGTGTGCTTGTTCAATATTCTCTCTCCAAAATATTCTCTCTCTCTCTCAATTGAAATATGAGAGCAAAATATTAATTCTAATATGACAGCAAAATATGAATGTGTGATGACACAGTGCTGTTAAATTCTCAAATCTTATTGTCAGAAGGTTTAGATGACTTTTATATAATGCCTCAGCTGAAGGCAAATCACAGGTTTGCATAAATGTGTTTATTCTAATACAGTATAATTCCCATCATAAAACTGAGTGATTGTTTAAGTGATTATTTTAAATAAGAACATGAATTTGGAAGGAGTCTCTTGTGCTTTTAGGCACCCTATTTTTTTAGTACAAATTTTGTTATAGATTTTTTTATTTTGTCTTCAACATTAGGGGGCACATGGCTTAGTGGTTAGCATGTTTTCCTCACACCTACAGGGTTGATCATTTGATTTCTGCTGTGGCCCTGTATGTGCGGAGTTTGCATGTTCTCCCCGTGCTCTGGGGGTTTCCTCCACCAGTCAGATGGTACTCTGGTTGCCTCCACCAGTCCTAAGATTGTAGGCTGATTGGCATGTCCAAAAAAGTGTCTGTAGTGTATGAATTGGTGTGTGTTTGTGATTGTACCCCATCCAGGATGTCCCCCACCTTGTGCCCCATGCTCCCTGGGATAGGCTTCAGGTTCCCCACGACCCAGTAAGGATAAGCAGTACAGAAAATGGATGGATGGATAGACTTCTACATTATTGAGGCAGTAAAAAAACATTTTAGATTCCCAAACATTAGTTTTCCAGCACAAAATTTAATGCTACAGAAAAATGTTTGTGTGTCATTAAAGAAAGCAACATATTACATCCATCCATCTTCTATGCCGCTTATCCTTTTTCAGGGTCACGGGGAACCTGGAGCCTATCCCACGGAGCATTGGGCACAAGGTGGGGTACACCCCGGACAGGGTGCCAATCCATCACAGGGCACAATAGCATATTACATAAAAGACCACGTTTCAGTCAAAAAAATATAATGAAAGCCGCTGGGTTTTGCTGCAAAAATAAGAAGCAATTGTGACAATCAAAGTCTCCAGAAGAACCGTGTCTGGTTCTGCAAGATGCTCAATAAAACGTACAGCTCATTTCCTTCTAAACCTGCACTAATTCTACCTGAGACTACTATTCTTTTTTTTTTTGTCACACCAAATATTGACTTTGTTTTTGTTTACTATTGCTTACTGCTCTTTAAGGTATTTATTTAAATTTAGAAACATTTAATTAATTATTTTGAAGACAACTTTGCTCTACAGCATTTCTTTGCATGTGCCTAAAAGTTTTGCACAATACTGTATGTCACTGTTTATTTTAACACAAAATAGGATGCTGTAGTTTTATAAACCACAGTGGAATATAGAAATTATTGATATTTAAAAAAGAAAGAAAGAAAAAGAAGAAGTAATTATAACTATGGTTAGCAAGTACTAGATAATGTTGGTGCTATTTTTTTAGAGCAAATGAAAACCCTAGTTTATTAGCAATGGCAATAAAATGCTAATATTTCACACTAGGGATGCACAGATATGGATACTGATATAATTTATCAATCCGATACCATGCTCGTTTACCCATACTTTTACTGGTAATATTTAATTCTATTCACATATTTCACATTCTGTGCTCTGTAAAAAAAAAGAAAGAAAGAAAGAAAAAAATAATAATAATTAAAAAAAAAAATCAACTAAGAATAGAAACGGCATTACAAAATCTTCCTACAAAATAAGTAACTTGATAAAGCATTATGAAATTAACAGCCTCTGTGTTCATCAGTAGAATCTAATCAAGAATGCCATGGCAATTTTGGTGCCCTTTTAAGAGTTAACACCACAAGTGAGCCATTCGGCTTAGTTATGATTCCTGCTACAGAGAAAGGGATTAAAAAAATTAAACATACTTTACCTACAACTGTATACTCTCTCTCCCTACTCAATCCAAGCTAACTAATGCAGCTTGCTAATGCACTTCATTTAAAATCAACTAGCTAAAATGATTCAGAACAAGCCTAGCAGCCTTTAATAACAGTTACCTGCTGTGTGCTACATAAAATGTTAAATAATGAATTAATTTGCTAATTTCTATTCTAATCTGTTTAGGTGTACTTAATTTACTTTTTTATTTTCTCCACTAGCCTATAATCTTTTAAATATTGCCAATGAGTGGACATTAACCATAGCATGAACATCATTAGCAAAGAAAGTCTGTCGTAGATATTTGGCTCTTCACAAGCACCAACTCTGCTGAGATTGCCAAGCAGATGGTGATGCAGGAGGTTACACATTTTAGTATCAGTATCTGTATATATATACTGTAGTATCGAGGCATCACTATTCAAAACCTCCCAATTAAGGCAAAATGGTTCAACACACACACACACACACACACACACACGCACACACACACGCACACACACACGCACACACGCACACACAGAGATCTCTTATAGCATCAGCGGGCCATATATATCTTTCCACCACCCACACACCTCTCAGCAGGCAAACACAGAGACATGCTGCACACAACAGGGCAAGAGGATTTCTATATTTCTTCAACACGCCGAGTGAATCAGGAGAAAGAAGTCAGAGAGAGGAAACAAATAAAAGAACAAGGGATAAAGTGAGAGAGGAAAGTGAGCAAGACAGCTCTAAGCTCTGTATTAAGAAGAGATGAAGGCAATGTGAAAATCCTGCCCCCAGGTTTTTATGACATTTTACACACCAATATACACCACAGTCTTTTCAGACAGTCTGTAAGCTCTTGCTTGGCTGTGCCTTTCCCATTCCCGTGTTCCTGCCATCTCAGCAAAGACTGACTAGATAAGTTTTACTTTAATAATACTGACCTGCTTTGGGAGTAAGCTTTTATTTACATGAAACTAATTAAGTTCCGTCACATAATTGTGCTGCTAGGTATTCATTACGCAAGGAATAAAACACAAGCGGCCATGCTGTAATAGGAAAATAATCAATGATTGGGGTGGTGTGATATTGCTCGATGTGAAACAGATTTACTCTTACCACCTTGAAGTTGATTATTTCCCCATAACAATCAGTTCTGACGTTTATTATTCCCCTTAGGTAGTTACTTAGTTAGTTCTTGTTGTTATGAAGAGCTATAAACACTCATTTCCTCATCTGCCTCTCTTTTATTCCTCACTTTCAAAGCTAATAATACAAAATAGTGCTATGCAAAGTCCTGAAGTCTAGTAGCGGAAAATGGAACAGCTTTGCCCATGTCTAAAAGCAGACACTAGAGATTCCATAAACGCTAAATAAACACACCGTCACCACAGAAACAATTATATGTTTTAAATCCAGTTTATTATTAGCTTTAGATTATCTGCCATACAAGTCCCAGTGTATACAATAGAAACAATAACATATTAGAACAAGGGTATTCATGTAAATCTGTGATCAGTCCCTCCAGGATTTTGTAGTTTTGCGATCAGTTATGTATGTAAAATCAAGTACATTCTTCAACATTACCCCAGATTTTCTACAGATTTGGGCCAAGATGCGTCATGTGATGACATCACAACGTGCATTCAGCCAAAGCCCTCTTCAATTCATGTGCGTGGAATATGAGTACAGCTAAAAGGTCTTATTTACCAACAAGTTTCAAGTAGTATTCCCACAAAAAAGCACAAAAAATGCATTCCAAATTTTGAAAATAGCCACACCAAAATCAAGCGTTTTGGCTACAACAATCACACAAAAAAAATTTAAACTGTGTGAAATGCTGTACGGAATGTTGTGATTAGGTGGCACTGCTGTCAGAGCTGTTATAGAATATTAATCAACACGTTCTGACCAATCAGACTTTATAATTCAACGGTGCTGTGGAAAGTACTTTATGTATGACTATGTTGTTTTAAGTTAAAACAATACAATCAAGGTATGTGCATCGAGTCTTGATGTACATGGGCATGGTTGGGAGCTGGGGTCAAGGAGTAAACAAAATATTCCGTTTTTTTTGTAGGTCACCCTGTAACCGCTGGAGCCAAAATACTAGACAATACCCATTTAAAAAGACTACGGCAAACATTTGCACCATTTTGAAAGTCATCACTCTTTATACTGAGCTACACAAAAACATCTAAAGGTTCACAGTGCACACTCACTATCTCAAGAATAGCTATCACACCAAGTCACATGATGTAGCAAAAAATGCAAGTCTGTGAATTAGCTACGTTTATGCAGTGTGACTGTTGAAGAAAAAAAATATTGGTGTGGTTTTATATGAATATCTCACAGTGCTGCGAGTACACTGCATTCATCACAAACTTTTAACTCGCCATGCCTTAACCCTCCTGCATTTCTGCTGATGCTGTCATAGCTCTTCAACCACAATATTTCTGCTGTGAAAGCAATGCATATTCAGAGGAAATTTACCAAAAGTGAGGAGTCGGAAATATCTACGGCCACTGAAAAACAAATCTGTTTACAACAACGTTTCCAAAATATCTAAAACATACAATCCAAGCTGTCTGATTGTTCGTGATATTACCATCGAAAAGCATGTGTTTCACTTCTGCTCACTGTTGGAAGAGACACACTACAGTGGTGCTTGAGGGTCAGTGAAAGAATTTTCTATATTTCGGCTATATTATACCTGGTCATTGAGTCATTATTGGTCATTATTCATTGAGGAAAATGATCCTATATTACATATCTGTGAGTGGCAAAAGTATGTGAACCTTTGCTTTCAGTATCTGCTGTGATTCCTTAAACTAAATGTTTCCAGTAACTGTTGATCAATCCTGCACATCAGTTTGGAGGACGTTTAGCCCATTCCTCAGTACAGAACAGCTTTAACACTGGGATGTTGGTGGGTTTAAAACTGTTGATGTTGTTTTCCTCAATAAATAAATGACCTTGTATGATTATTTTTGTCTTATTTGTTTAATCTGGTTGTCTTTATCTACTTTTTAGGACTTGTGTGAAAATCTGATGATGTTTTAGGACGTATTCATGCAAATGTATAGAAAATTCTAAAGGGTTCACAAACTCTCAAGCGCCACTGTACGTGATGCATCGACATCATTACTGCTAAGGCAGAAGCTCATCACTACCACTGCAGCAAAGGTCCGTTACAGCGTGGGCAAAATGACATCAACCAAATGAGAAATGATTACAGTCTCATTAGAGTAACTCACAAATTTTGCATTACATGTTTTCACAGCTGACAGTGTTTCATCAACTGAATGATCACAGTTTACTGATTTGGTTTCCGCCCCTGCACCACTTAGGCATCAAGATATGCCTCCATACGCTGCACATAAGCTGCCAACAGAAACGCATGTGTCTTCATTAAATATTTCTGCACAAAGAAATATTCATTCCTATAGCTTACTCTTTTTTCTACAGTACGTATATGATGTACTTATACATAATTCATTAGAGGGGGTGAGGGAAAACACTACAGCGTGCTGTAGCAGACGAGTAAATCACTTCACCCAGAGGCAATACACTACTGCTTGAATGAGAATTTAATGTCTCTTGTTACAGTTGTGGTTCCAAACCTGAACCTGATGTCCACAGGCATTAAACATCACAACCATATGCTGCAAACTTGGTGGTAAATTACTGTCTTAGGGGTGAAACATTACTGGCACAAATTCACTGATCAAAGTGATGTACTGTAGAGAGTCAAAAGTGAAAATTGACTGAAATGATTAAATGAAAATTACACTAAATAACAATGCCATTTTGATAATTGAGCCACAATGCTTCAAACGCACAATTAACCGGAAGGATACCTGATGAATTAGCAGCTCTTGTACATACATACACACACACACACACACACACACACACACACACACACACACACACACACACACACATATATATATATATATA
>JAOUWY010000075.1:18846121-18856180 GCA_025728095.1 Prietella phreatophila
TGATTAGATAATTATAAGAATCACTAATTCAAAGTTTGTAATGTATTGAATTCAGCATTTATTTGTTTTTTTGT
Organism: Prietella phreatophila; assembly: GCA_025728095.1. NCBI lineage: Eukaryota > Metazoa > Chordata > Actinopteri > Siluriformes > Ictaluridae > Prietella > Prietella phreatophila. Next base: position 18,846,196 of record JAOUWY010000075.1, read on the forward strand.
CCATTGGTTCAAATATCCAGAATTCCTAATATCCAAATATCCAGCTCTGTTCTTGTGGCTCAAGCGTCAGTTTAGCTGCTTACATGTATATATATTAAAAAAAAAGGCGCACAGAACCAGAAAAACATGGCATGTTTAGTTCACTTCCTGCCATAGGGTTGATTCAAGGTCAAAACGCTTTCAGACAGCAATCAAACTGCACTAAAAGTTCCCGTCCTCGCTCAGTTGGTCTCAGACTGGTTGTTTTGGTCCACACTCAAGTGTGAATGCTGTGTTCTCTATACACACTAAACACACCCTAAGCCAGTTGACTAAGTGTTTCTGAAACACAATAGGAGAGAAAATGTACATGCTTCAAGTCTGCTTTCAGGACATCTCACATACCAGAGTTTAAAATGCAAAGAGAGAGAAAAAAAATCTGTCAGGGATAATTAATCATATTGTAGTGATAATCCCAATACAATTAACCAAACTAACTGCACGACGTTCTATTCCAACAACTCTTTTTATTTCAACTTCATGCAAAGCCAGAAGAGATTGTTCTAGTCATGCAGCTTCAAACAATTTATAACTCATGGCAGATTCATACCAAAGATGATGTATATAAAAAATAAAAAATAAAAAAAATTTTTAAAAAAAGAACAGAAAAAAACCCAGCCATGCTGAGAAAAGGCATGCTTCCAAAAAACCCTGCGCTTAGTCTGGCCTACTTTAGTGCCATTAATAATAGCCTGTGCATGGTGATGCATGAGATGTGTTGGATGTGTGGCTAGACTCTATTTACACTGTTCAAGTAGCAGCAAAAGAAACTAATGAGTGTGACTGGCCTCTGGTTTCAGGTTCAGCACTAATTACAAACAGCTCTATGGGCTTCATAATTAAACACTGCCCTATCAAACAGCTGCTAGCTAACAGCTGAACAAAGTGAGTGTGTGAAATGCACATGATGGCATTACTGTTTAAATGGCGCTTGCTTACACTGCTGTAATGATATGATCTATTAGATGTACAGTAGAAACCTCAAATGAGTAGACCCAGTATAGAGAATAAGATGTAGACAATGGAATAATTTTTTATTCTTAAATGCATGTGTGAACGTACAGAAGCATGTTCTATATAGCTTAAGCTGTGAAAAATATTCAGCCATCTCCATCTGGTGTTACAAAATGAGTTCCTGATGGTAATATTTAAATTAGCAAGAATCTAAAATAAAAACAATTGACCTAAAATTAATTTAGCAAAAGGGCTAGAAAAGATGTAATAATAGTACACTGAATTCTATGCAGTTTCATTTGGGCTAAAGAATATGTGAATGAGATCAATGTAGGCATCTCTTTAAACAGTGCACATGGACGGATTTCAACATACAAATAGGTCATGGAGAAATCAGTGCTTGTTAAACAAAGATATTACAAGTAATCATCTCCAGAAATATTGGCACCCTTCATGAAAATGTGAAAAAAAAGAATCTATAAAATGAATAACATATACAAGTGATGTATTTGGCTTCATTATGGGGACACCCTGTAGTTTTATTTTAACACATTTAAACACATTTTCTACAAAAGTAGCATCCAGCAATGAATATTTGTGGAAACCTCCCATGGAGAAAATAGCAGCACTGAGCCTCCTTCTGTAATGTCTAACAAGGTTTTAGACACTTTTAGAAGAATCTTTTTTTTTTTTTAACCACTAGAACAGTTTCTTTATATTCTTAAGCTTCTTTAGATTTACTCACATGGACTGGACTCTTCTGCCCTCCATGGTGATGAACAATAAAGGGATTTTACATTCATGCCATATTTGGTCAAAGACAACAATAAATATTGTAAGAGTGTCAAAATTATGTCAAAGGTTTTTACTTGAAGAAAAAGTAAGCATTTTCTCCTGCTGTTTATTTTCTCTTGTTGAGGAATACCCATCATACACATGTCTCTGTGTGACAGCAGCAGCAGAGTACAGGGAGCACATTGATGCTCTGCTACTCTAATGACTGTTTTTGGTCACACTGCTCCTACACACTCACACAGTCAAGAACATTCACACACATGCCTACACTACCCAAGCAAGTTCTCAAATAAATTACAAAATTCAAATTTTGCTAGAAAATTGGTATTTTCTATAAAGCCTATATGCATAAATCATAATAACTTGCTTATACAGTATTTATTTGTAAGTTGGTAATGATTCCTTGTAATTTTAGAAACTTTATTACATTTCTGTAACTTAATAAAATAATGCATCAAAGCTTTAGTAAGTCTGGAATAGCACACTACAGGCTGTACTGTTGTAGGAAGATAAGCCACGCCAAGCCCAACGTAAAGCAGTCTAACGTGGATTATTTTCCAATATGAGTACATTCTGAAATTAATTATTCCTTTTTTACAACGGTGTGTGTGTGTGTGTGTGTGTGTGTGTGCGCGGAGGACTCAGGAGACAGGCAGCTTTTTAATGGAGCTTCTTGCTTCCTTTCCTGTCTTCTTCCCATGAGCACATGCCACCTCCCCTTAATAACTGTCCACAAAATCAAACACTACACTGCTCAGGGCTTGTTACATTCACATCCATGTTTTAAGTTCCAGTTTAATGCCAGTGTATTGTGTGCACTTTGTCAGTAGGCGCTCTCACTCGCTCTCCCTCTCTTTACAATGACACCTATCAAGTGGTGAGATATATTAGGCAGCAAGTGAACAGTCAGTTGTTGAAGTTGATGTGTTGGAAGCAGGGAAAATGGAGAGATCTCAGTGGCTTTGAAAAGGGCCAAATTGAGATGACTAGATGATTGTGTCAGAGCATCTCCAAAACCACGGGTCTTATGCTAGTTAGTACTTATCAAAAGTGGTTCAATGAAGGACAACCAGTGAACTGGCGACGGGTATTGGGCACCCAAGGCTCACTGACGTGCATAGGGAGTGAAGGTTAGTCTGTCTGGCCAATCCCATGGAAGAGATACTGTAGCACAAGTTGCTGAAAAAGTTAATGCTGGCTATGATAGACAGGTATCATAACACACAGTGCATCGCAAATTGATGCATATGAGGCTGCGTAGCTGCAGAGTGCCCATGCTGACCTCTGTCCACCACCAAAAGCATCTACAGTAGCCACATGAGTAAAAATGACTACCAGAACTGGACCATGGATCAGTGGAAGAAGATAGTCTGGTCTGTTGAATATTTTTTTTTTTTTTTTTTTTTTTTTAAACATCATGTGGATTTGTGTGTGTCTTTTACCTGGGGAGGAAATGGTACCAGGATGCACTATGGGAAGAAGGCAATGTGAAGCAATGTTCTGCTTGGAAACATTGGGTCCTGGCATTCATGTGGATCTTACTTTGACACGTACCAAGTACCTAAGCTTTGTTGCAGACCAAGTACACCCCTTCATGGCAACAAATATTCCCTAATGACAGTGGCCTCTTTCAGCAGGATAATGCATCCTGCCACACTGCAAAATTTTCAGGAATGGACTGAGGAACATGACGTCCACTATACAAGACCCTGTGAACAAGCTGTTACTATAGAAACTATAACGTATAAGAACAAGTACATTAATATAAATTGTTTGTTATAGACGGAACTAACGGCGCACAGTGGATTGGTGGTTAGCACGTTCGCCTCACACCTCCAGGTCTGGGGCCCTGTGTGTGCCGGAGTTTGCATGCCTCCCCCTGAGTACTCCGGTTTCCTACCCCAGTCCAAAGACGTGCATGGTAGGCTGATTGGGCGTGTCTAAAGTGTCCGTAGTGTATGAATGGGTGTGTGAGTGTGTATGTGATTGTGCCCTGCGATGGATTGGCACCCTGTCCAGGGTGTACCACCCTGCCTTGTGCCCGATGCTCCCTGGGATAGGCTCCAGGTTCCCCCGTGACCCTGAAAAGGATAAGAGGTGGATGGATGGATGGATAGACGGAACTACTATCAGAGAATTCAACAGTGTTCTGGTGCAATGTCATGTACTTTAAAAATATTTCCTTGATAACTTGTGATGCAAGCTTCACTATTCATTACAATGCCATACGGCAGTCAATTGCACAACCTTTATAACTAATAATGACCTCATCGCTTTGTGCTTCATGTAAATTGAATGAGATGTTAAATTATTCCTCATTGTAAGTTGTAAGCCCCTATTAACTTTATATCTGTAATGCAATATGGAATCACTCGTTTCCAGATTAATTACAAAAACAGATACAGGCACATTACATTGATGACAAGAACATGCATATATAGCATCTATTTAACCTTGGAAGGACAGGAAGCCCGGTTAAATTTGAAATGTTTATATAACTAAGAAAATAGAATTACATTTTCTTCAAATCATCAAGGAATTATTATTTTAATATTATTAGAGGTTATAGGGCATTATTAAAAATGTTATCAAACAATCATTATCTACGTACAAAGAAAAATTAGTGCAGCTATAATGCTTTATGGAAATGAGGTTCATAGAAAGTGTTACCAAAAACATGTGTGAACACGTCTATACCCCATCATGTTTCAGTCAAGGTCATATAAAATATTTCATGACGCTAGGACACATCACCCTGAGACTGATGAGAAAGAATATGAGATCCAACTGTGAAAAAACAACACAGACACACAAAAAAACCCAGTAACACAAAGATTAACGGCCTGAAAAGAAACATAGCACTCCCAGCATAAAAAGGGGCAGATGGGCCATTATGATTCAGGGTTCTGGTAATAAATATATATTTTTAAAAAAACACAACACCCTGTTTGTGCTGAGCACAGCTGTGGCATGGCTGTGTGTGAGTGCTCAGATGCAGCCATGATCTCTGAGAGGCCAGGGCCATGAAAGAGGTCTTTCACAATGAGCGATCACTTCAAAAGAACTCGCAAACAAAGGCAAACATATTTCAGAGCACCACGCATACATAATCAGGTCGTGTTATGGAATAACGATGCCTCCCAAGCTTTTCCTCAGCGAGGGTTGGCATATGTAAAATGAAGCAGTGACTACCAAATTTTCATATAAAATATGAAACATTTATGTAAGGAACATAAACGTCAAATAAGATTTAATTTCATGCAGTGAAAAGGTCCTGGTGACAATGGTGTGTGTATACAGCAGCTCGTGTGGTCTTTGTTATTGCTTCGGGTGAGCTTCTGACCTCTCATATACCACTAAAAAGGTCAGCAGTAATAGAGCCTAAACACCCTTGAATCTGATTTGAATACAAACGCCGTCATGATTCTGGAACTGACGAGATGCCTAAAGTTCAAACCTTCACACACACAAACAAATACTCACTAAAACTAGCAAACACATTTACATTTCAGCCTACATGATCTAAACTAACATCAAGCTAATCTACTTTTTAAACAGGCCCAGTCCTCAAATACTCCCTTTCTTCAACATATATTATACATCAACTTGTTCAGTTGCAGGAAACATAAATCAACAAGTAAGTTGTTTCAGCTAACAGCGAATGCCATTAACTACAGGAAAGACACTAATGTACTGTAATTGAACTTAAATTTGACTCAATATTGATTTTATTTTTTACATTTTTATCACATTAAGATTCATCCCATTTACTAAGGGTAGCTGAACACCTAAAACTGCTAAATCAACAGAAAGAAAAATTAAATAATCAATAGTAGAAATTGGATACTGTAATAATATAAATGTACATTATTATAATTAGTTTTATATTATTCTCGATTCTGATGGAACATTTTCTGGTTATTTTCTATACCAGAAGCTCTGACAGTAGTGATGACTGTAAGGTTTTAATCAGTGCACTCATTCTAATATGTGGTCACTTCTATAGTAATAACTGCATTCATGGGGACCTGTATGGTAGAAGCTCGACATAAACCATCAGAGGTGAAGGTGTTCTTTTAAGTTCCCCTTCTGGGGAAATTTTGGACAGAGGGCTTTGAGGTTTCTCAGTAACATCACAAGTTACTTATTTTGTCTTGTATTTTCAAAGAAAGGGAGACTGGTGTGATAACAGGAACTAACTTCTATCATGGACATTCTACAACATTTAATGTAACCATGAACAGATAAAATGTGACATCCTTTAATAAATAAAACATTACTAAATTTATCAAACTACTGTTGTGTAAGAGGAAGAAAACACTTCAGGATATGCTGTTATGGGGGGGGATCAACTTTGGGGTGGTAAGGGGATCACACCAGCCATTCAGCAATTATTTTCCTATTACATTCCTATATGTCCTGCTGTTCTTTTCCCCCCCTCACTTAATATTGTATTATTTTTCTCTGGAGAGAATATGTGATGGAGCATTGGATAGAGACACATTTGCTTTGCTATGTCCATGAAACACTCTGCACTCTATTCCGCATTGATCCTATCTTCTGTTTTTATTGGGGTCGTTCATTATGGAACCTATTGTTAATCAGTATAATGCACTGTGAGGTAATTACTTACTCCCTGACTAATTGCAGGTTATTCATTCATAGCAAGAATGAGCAACTAGCTAATTTTAACTAATATAACTAATTCATTAATGACGGAAAGATGAGAAAAACTGAATTATCCAATAAGAAGCTATTATGAATCATGCTTAAGGTTAGAGGATGAATATAACATTCATTGAGAAGTGTTTCTAATCTCTGACTAAAGGCTGAGTACAGAGAACTGGGCCCTTAAACCGTCCAGCACTAACCTGCTGTGACCTGAGCTCACCAGTTACAGAAAGTAATCCGTGGCACTGGAGTAGAGCTTCCTAACAACCTCCAATGTGGTATAGTTCCTGAGGACCCAAGACTGAAGCGGATTATCCTCGCAGTACTCCACTGTAGGCCCGTAAGTGCCATGCTCCAGCCGACTGATGGTGAGGCATGACTGTGTGATAATGTGCAGGAACGTGCCCTTCTGATGGTCACCATTGCACACCACACAGAGCAGCATGAATGAACATGAATGGTACACAGCGCAACACAGACACACCAGGAGCTAGTGTAGAACACAACACTGCTCTAACACTATTTCCTAACACAGGAAATAAGCTTAAAGATGATGAGTCTTGGGAATGATATATGGATATAAGAGACCAAACTGGACACCTGACCTAGCATTGCAGTAATCTCTGCCATTTTCCCAAAGTTAAAAGTGATCTTGGTGTAAGTGCCAGGATTTTAAAAAATAATGTGATACATGAATAACTAAACATCTATTTTTTAAACTTTTACCATCTACTCATCAAGCGGTATATTTGAAGAGCTGGTTTACTGACAGTGAAATATTCAGCAAAAAACAAAACAAAACAAAAAAAAAAACTATTAATCTTTCATGATCTGGAATTTTGGAGTCAGCAACAGCTTTTAAAAATAGCTTCAATATGGGCTCCATTGACAGACTGTGACATTTCTCAAAACCCAAAACCATTGAATATTTTATGCCATATAAATTACTCATCAAAATGATTTTTCAGCAGTCTAGGCCAATATATAAATAAACTGGTCCACGCAGGCTTTCAGTAGAGTTGATGAGGAGGCCTAAATAATTTGGAGGTGAAAACACAATTGGGCAAGTGGATAGGCCAACACCATAGCCCAATTTTCTACAGACAAGGATGTGTGACTAAAATAAGTGTTCTTTTCTCAACTTTCACTACGGAGCCTCTTGTGGTGAGGTGCTCCTTCATATGTCATGCCTAAATACTTCCACAAGTAGACCATTCAATCAGTGTGGTTATACTCAGATGTTGTTAATACAGATACCATCACAATACATTTTCATATCCTGGGGGTTCTAGTTAATATAGTGCCATTTACAATTAATTAAAGGACAACCATGACTTCTAGCTACTTAAAAAAAATTCAAGACTGAAACTTTACTAAGTTACTTACAAAGCTTTCCATAGTCTACAATTTAGTTTCAAGTTCAATACTGCATTATAAAGTTATCATTAAAACGTAGAGATGATGCAGAGATGCCAAAATAATGGTTTAGCCATATCAATTACAATTTTTATCCCATTGCAGTAGCAATATGGAAGACATCTATAACAATACCTCTCCTACTATAAACTATACTTTTCCAGATCAGTCAACCATCAATAAAATTAGGCTGGTAGAAAAGCCATTTGCTTGTGCTGATGTTATTTAGGTGAACTTTAACCTGTAAATTAACAAACCTCTGTCTTATGAGCTTCAGAGTATTTTGCATTGTTGTCTTGATAAAACAGGCCATTCAATAATCAAAGCACAGGAAAAGTGTGTTCTCATTGATAATCTTATTTCTTATAATACATCTGCAAATATTATATTATATGCTTTATTATGTTCAACATCTGAATTGGACCAGACCAGACATTTTGTAACAACTGTATAGAGTAAGCTCACATACTCAGGTGACTGCTTATAACTCCAAATCTCCAGAATGCAGCTACGTTCTGTTAGCCTGGAGATTTTCTGTTTGCCAATCTACACTAGGGATTTTGTGGTAGAGTTATGCTTTTCCTTTGTTATCAGTGTAGTTGCCACTAAACAAGCCACATTCTACTCTGCTCATAACCGACACATGAAACTACCACAACATCCAGCAAAACAGCTTATCTGACCTTAAAATCATATTCCCATTTGCCAGCATACTAAGCAATGAGAGTAATGATGCTTTTAAGTAACTTGTATATCCTGGTATTCAACCATAATGTCCTTGAAATTCAAAGTGAAAATGTATGGCTTGTAGCACCATCTGGTGGTAAAAGCTATTCTAAAACGTAAGTGTCTCGAATCGAAGGTTAGCACATATCCATGTTGAGGATATGAGTATTTAAATCTTACTAGGTCAAAATCTTTAATACACACCTCAGCATCATACTCAAACATCTGATTGCCTTTCATGTGATGGCACTTCAGCATGATGACAGGGCCATTCAGACGGGACACGTCCAGACACAGGTCATCGGTACGGATTTCTTTATCTGCTGTGTATGAAAACACCTACACAGCACACACACAAACACGTTATAACACTTAACAAGTTCTCTGGTGTAGATTGAAGTATGATGGTGAAAATAGTTCTGTACGGACAGTGTATGTGTACTGGGTTAGTGTGTTCTCACTTGGTTCCCACCCATCCCGTGGCAGTTAAAGAAGCCGACTTTCTCATTCTCTTTCCTTCCCATGTTGTCCACACACTGATTTGTCTCCACGTTTCTGATCTGTGGATGAAGCAAAGCCAAAACTGTTTACCATATTGATAAAGGACACTATATCGAACTCCAGTTACAAATCATATTACAAAGCTATACATATTTCTACTGTTCTGAGATGCCTGCACACATCACTAAAATGCATCAACAACTTAATACCTTGGAATTATAAAGTTATATTTGACAACTAAACTTTTAATCTTTGAATGTGTTCTATACTATATTTTTAATAAGCTGTGTTTTAAAAAACACATCACATATACACTATATGCCAAAAGGTATGTGGACACCTGCTCATCATAACTATATGTGGTTCTTCCCCAAACTGTTGCTACAAACTTGGAAGCACAGAATTATATAGGATGTCTTTGTATGCTGTGCCTTTACAACTTCACTTCACTGGAACTAAGAGACCCAAACCTGATCCAGCATGTTCCTATTCACAAAGCGAGCTCCATGAAGACATGGTTTGCAAGGCTAGAGTGGAAGAACTCGAGTGGCCAGCAGAGTCCTGACCTCAACCCCACTGAATACCTTTGGGATGAACTGGAATGCTAACTGCGTCCCAGGCCTCCTCATCCGACATCAGAGTCAGACCTCACTGATGCTCTTGTAAATGAATGAGGAGAAATTCCTATATCCATGCTCCAAAATTAATGGAAAGCCTTCCTAGAAAAGTGGAAGGTATTATTACAGCATAGGGGGGCTAAATCTAGTATGGGATTTCCAAAAAGCAAATATGGGAGCGGGATCAGCTGTCCACAAACCTTTGGCCATTAAGAGTCTTTAATAGCACATTAATAACATACTTGGAGCATTACCTCATTTTAAAA
>JAOUWY010000075.1:18856194-18867081 GCA_025728095.1 Prietella phreatophila
AATAATTCCATATAATTCCCAGATCTGGGACTAGCAGCTTTAAAAGAATGTAAAGGATGTCAACAGTGCAAATCAAGTAACATTCAAAATCCAAAAACACACCTTAAATAAGCAATCATTTGAAATTGAAAGACACGAACCAAACGGAAAGAATTTAGAATAGACAAACATTCAAGTTCAAAACAAGACAGCAAATACAAATTAAGTTTGAGATAAGTGAAGGATGCCGGTGCATCCCATACATGGTCTGAAACTATAGCTGTCACACGGTCTTTTGTCTATGCTTTATAGTTGTGTGTCCTGTATACTCTACACATGGAAGATGAATATGTAAAGAGATTTCATGAATAGTATACATTGCACATATGAGTGTTGTTCTCTGTGTTGGCACAATTATCACAAAAAAGGCCCCTGCATGAGCTTTCAAATAGATGTTGTGGTATGACTTTAGTCATGATTATACACCACTGCGTTTAGACCTGAAGCGTGCAGCTAGAGCAACATGAACAATGTGCAAACTATTCTCAATATTCTTAAACTGGACAGTGAGAGAACTGACAGTGCCAAGCAGTGACCCTGGTACAGTTAAGAGTTAAAAACTGACCTCGCTAATTTCTTGCTGCTTTCAGTCTTGTCAAGGAAATGAGAAAGATCGATCCTAAAATTAATAAATGTAATTACATGTTGTGCAGTCACCCAATCTCCACCAAGTCTGTAGCTGCTCTTGTAATTAAGAACAAGTGGCCTCGACTTGCTCATATGCCTGGCAACATCGTTAAACAACACTGAAGCAAGTCATTACAGTTCATTCATAACATACACTTTACTTGCAGGACTATGAGGCTGGCTGAGTAGCACAGATCACTGATGATCATGGATCACTGTTTAAAGCTCTACTCGGTTCCATCTTAATTGATTGCGATATCAAACAAGTCAGCTACTAATTTAGAAAGATGCTATCTATTTGGGTACAGTCTATTCATAATGGAACATTATTAACTATTCAGGAGTGTGGTTTATAATTACAAAACATAAAACCTAATGTGTTTGTAGTAAAAGTGATATAAAGCTGGTTGAGGTGGAGAGCCCTCAGCAAGCTGAACCAGCAGCAGAGGTGTAACAGGCAAGACATACTTCACAGTTGTAAATGATCAAGCCTCACATAACATCTATATAACATCTATAACAATCAGTTTCTCCAAACAAGCATTCCTCCATCTCACACTGGCTCAGAAGCCCATTATAAATCATCAGCTCAGGCTGGCAACAGTCCCTGACTCCATGGAGACTATTAGCTTAATAGAGCTGAACCTGGGCTTTAAAACTAATTCACTGTGCAGCTTTACTTTGAGCTGAGGTATACTAAAATATGTCAAACATATCTATCTAGCCAAAGGTATTAAATGTTAACGCCAAGATAGATACTCATAACTCTTGTGCAAGATGCTAAATGGAGCTCAGTTCTGGTGCATTCATAGCTGGAGATTTTAATCATGTTAGCTCTTGGTTCCCAAAATTACTATAGATTCAACAGCTGATGGTTTATTTATTTCTGTCAATAAGGTGTACCAGATACGAACCTTATAACAAATGGATCAATGAATTAGTTGGCTAAAATCACTGAAGCATAATCCTAATAACAAAATAATAATCCAAACAGTTCTGCTGGTTCCAATTAAAAATGTTTTTCATTCATTTGTCTTTAGTAACAACTTTATCCTGGGTCAGTGTCACAGTGGATCTGGAGTCTATACTGGGAACACTGGGTGTGAGGTAGGAAAACTTTGCTTTAGCCTGAGATGGTCTGTGCAGAAACAAGCCATTGCTTAAAATATGAATGTGGTGCACATAACACTCAACATATTAGCTGCACTGCACAAGTCCCACCTCTCAGTAAATTGTCTTGTTGGTTAAGCTATTAAGAGAGAGTGCCTAGCCTATCAAAAGGCACATGATGCATGTGCAGATATTACACATTTTACTCTGTTAGCTATGGAGAAATGTGCATAAGCTGTAGCTGGAGCAACCTAAAAATAAAAAAAAAAAACAAATTCCATGTTTAAAAATGGAGCTGGTCAATCCATTTCTGATTTACAGCTCTCCCCCCATTCAAGTATATGGCAGTCTGGTCTTTGCAAAGATCAGACAAACTTTACAAGAAGGACCATTTATATAATTTAAATTCTCAGATGGTTACACTCGTTGTCCTTGGGTTCACAGAGGTGGTTGCCACATTCAGCCCAATGGTGTGGTGTTCTGAGTTTGCGGTCCACTGGGTGGTGAGAATCAAACAGCAAATACTGATCCGTGTTACTTTGTTTCCAAGAGACTGCACTTCATAAATTGCCATTTGGCTTTCTGCATACTATGCAGGCCAAGAAGGCCATTTTTTTGTCTTCTGTGTCTTCTAATGTAAGCCTGTTATAGTTGCTAACTGAGATGACATGTTCAACTTTCTGAAAGCTTAGACTCGATTCCATTAGCCTCTCGTCACCCCATGGCCCATCAGCTGACAATCGCACACCCCTCTCAGGCACTCAGTGCTCCATCAATGTCTCACTGTCCTCACTGATTGAATACTGGTGGTCCACATCAATTTCTTATTTTATCTCTGAGCAGATATTTTATTGACGTGAACCAGAATATGAGGAGAACTTTTACAAAAAAAGTTGTAATATATTACAAAAAGTGTTCTGGCTTAGAAATGACCCATTTTGAATAAAAATCCATTGCTGGACCCCCTGCTGTTTGCTTATCTGCCCCATGTTGATAGAGATGATGCAATCATTTACATGGCAACCCAGTGAAGATGATGCTTTTCAGCATTGTTTGGTAGGAAACCAGGTGACATGCAGTTTTGCACCTATGTAATCTGAAAGATGACAAACTACTTGCCTTACAGACCATAATTTGTGAGACAGATGACATTTCTATCAGTGTGTTGCAGTGAGATGCTATTTTCTACACTGCGGTTTTCTGTGGTGATGCAATAAAAAAAAGGAGGCAAATAATCAGTTGATCTGTCTGGCAGCTGGAGGCACTGCCATTCACAATATGTGCTTTGACTTTGCAAACAATGGTGTGATGTTAGTCTAAGTCGACAGATGAAACACTGCTTCATTCTTCACAAAACCAAGAGTGAATTTCATGCTGCATTAGAACAGCAAGTGTGTTATGATTACAATATTAATACTATAATGCAGCAGACCTAACAGGGAATACTGGAATAAAGTAACAAGAGCCCAGAAAGTTGTATACCTCTCCAAGTGAGTAGTATCTGCGTGGTATCTGTGAGTCAGGGTAGACGTTCTCCAGATACCAGGAGAAAGGTTTACACTGCAGAGCTTCTCTCAGAGCCTTGCGAGCAGATACGTCTCCGTACTCCACTCGCACCACACCTGCACAAATACACACCTATTACTATACTGCAAAGCACTGTAGGCAGAACAGGGAAAAAAATTTAACATTAAACATGTGATATTGTACAGGGTGTGTGTGTTCTGAAACTTTACTGGAAAGAAACAGCAGTGATATTAGTTAATCAGATTTTAAATATAGAGCCATATTAAGTCACTTTAATATTTGGAGAAGGTTTGTGGGATCATACTATATCATACTATATAATATTCACTCACATATTTAGAAGTGATCATGTATTAGAACAAGTGCATTAATATAAACCTGTGATTTGTATGACAATAGAGGCTACTACTGTCAGAGCCGCTGTTATAGAATACTAAAAAACATTTTCTGACCAATCAGCTGGGGTATAAATATTAGCTGATACCATCTGACCAATCAGATTTGAGAATTCAACAGCACTTTGGAATAATGAAATCTAATGCAGTCTGATTCCGTTTAGAGCTTAGTGGATGTCCATAGACAGTTGACCCTTAATCTCAGGGTCGTGGATTTGAGCTCCATCTTGGGCACCCAAACCCAGCCACAATCCTGTGCCAAATCGAAATATGTGGATCATAAACAGCATTGCCATAAGGGAGACAAATTATCCGCTGTGGTAAGCCCTAAGATGTATGTAATGTGAATTAAATCTTTCAATAAAGTTTGATTGAAAAATGCAACCCCTAACAGGAGCAGCCAAAAGATCTGTACTTCAAAAATGCATCAGTTTCCCCTCAACCACGAGGGGGCGCTTCAGAATCAAATTTCTTACACTGTTAAGACTCCAAGCTGTCTCTTTTCTTATAAGCTCACCTAAGTTGTTTCTGTTTTTGATAACATAAATTCCCAAAGAAAATATAGATCTGTTGTTTATTATTTTTATAAAATATATGAGATGAATACTATATATACATCCTATACTAATACTATATTATTTAAGATGACAACCTGCCAACATCTCACCAATTTTCTTCTTTGCAACAGCTGTAAATCTACACTGGTTATGCCACCCAGGGCTTTCGTGCTGCCCCAACCTAGAAGCTCATTTATCATTTCTGCACAGAGGACTCCTCCAATGGGATATATTTACAGTAATCCCTCATCCTCTAACCAACCTTCCCCCCTCCATCCTTTCTTAGACCACCAACGTTACCACATTTCACTCTCAGCATACCCTAAACACCTCCTCTCTCCAACTGCAGCAGCGACAAGAAAGGTAGCAATCACGAACAAATCATATTACTTGCCCTGCTAAACAATACAGCATGACCTGGTTATTGGACAACTACGTTACCCTCGTGTCCCATGAGAGCAGGAAGAACACTGCTCATGAAAACGCAAGCAGCAGAGCACAACTGAACGATTCTCTGAATGCTGAGTGACACTTAGTACAAAGCCGGGAATGAATAAAACATGGCAGATACAGTAGCAGTGTGAGATCCTGCAGGTCCCTGCTGCACAAGCACAGAAATAGCCCATGTCAGCAGCAGTTTCTGTGATTGATGGGTGTGATATTTAAGTGGAAAATATTTGGGCTGATGTGCTACTGAAAAATGCTGAGTAACAAAAAAAAAAAAAAAAAAAAAAACTCTAGAGGGACACTGTGGGAGGCTCAGCTGATGAAGTGCTCCAATTTATCAAGGCCAACACAAAGATTTTCCGCATCAGCTCACAAAGCCACAGAGACACACTAACCTCCCTAGTTTATAACAGGTTGAAGTGTGGGTCAGTATGCACCAAGGGCATTCCACTAGGGTTGTGCCGATAGAGGATGATATCGGGGATAGCTGATGCCTTGGACGATATGTCAAGACGATACTTGGCTCACTTTCCCATTGATGTATTTGTGGCAGTGGGGGCACGGTGGAGCATCAGCTGTGAACGGAGGGGAGGCAGGTGGAACCGACAGGTAACGCATGATGATTCTCACCTGTGTGCAATTAGGGAAAGTGATTTGTTTGTGTCGTGTGTATGTGCGCGTATAAAGACGTACAGCTCAAAAGTACATGAATAAAGCACCTTTTGACTTGTTTCAAGCCTAGCTCCAGCTCCCTCATTCCCTCCCCTAACTCGGGGAAATATTACTTGAACTTGGGACGCCTTTGGAGTCTGGTTAAAAACCGAAATATTGCAAAATAGGCGACATGACTTTTTTTACCACCAATTTCCTGTGCTAATACAATAATTAAATAAATTAGTAACGAAACAAGACAATAAATAAGTAGCTAAATGAATAAAAACATGAGCAAATAAATTAGCAAATAATAACTATTTCCCCACCACCGCATGTGATACGTGTATCGGCGATCCCACAGGCTGATAGGTCCCATAGGATGATCTGACTATAGAGAAGATCGCTTAACACTACATTCCACTAAGGTTAATTTTGTTAAGGTTAACTTTTGTTAACTAAGGTTAATGAATGTCCAGCTACATAAAATGTCTTGTTTACAAAGGGCCACCAACTAACAGGTTTACTAAATGGTGACAACATTTTCCTTTTGATGCTTAAGCATCAAAGGCTTGTCAGCAAGCTTTGGGAATACATGTCCTCTTTTTTGGCCCTTGGCCCTTAAAAAAAAGCATCTAAATTTGAGATAATGTCCAGGATTCGGCTTTAATTTCATTATGAGGTGCTTATGGTCTAATACTGCATCATGTGTGTACTTGTTTGCATTGCTTTAACCCCTCTCTGTAATTCCTGCCTTCTCGCACACCAATTGGTCCACGATAAAAAGCTTGCAGCAACTATTGGCCAAATTCTATCCCTCAACCATTATTTACATATATTTATGTGATGCTAATAGTGTGTCTTTTTCAGTGTATTAAATTTATTTATTTGATTAAAAACACATCAACATTGAACTAACATTGCTCTAAAATAAGCTCTAAATAAAAGTATTTTAGATCATATTTAATTTCCCTTGACTTTATTCACATATGTGACCTTGAAGTAATCCAAAAATAATCATCTTACATTACTTTCATATTGCGATACTTGGATTATGTTACTGATGACATTTTTTGTGAAGTAATTTGTAAGTGTAATGGAATACATTTTTGACCCTGATGATTAGTTGATGCCTATAAACAAGACTGGAAGTGACCATGGTTAGTTTTGTAGTGGTTCCGATTCATGATAATAGTGGTGCAACACATCAGCTTGCAGATGAGATATATCTGTTTTGAAACAAGGAGAATAAACACACTGTTGTCTGTGCATTCACTTTTAAACAGTAAAACATTGTTATCATCACCTCACTAATCAGGTCGAAGAGGGAAATGAAAAATCTATTTTAAAAAAACAAAACAAAACAAAAAAAAAAACTATCTGCATAAATTCCTCATACTAACGAACATAATTTATATAAATGCATATGATAAGATAAATTGAACCAAAGGATCTGTTAAAGCAGCACTGGATTATGTGTTAAAAACTACAGCCAGTTTTTTTCATGTAGTCTTCTTTGCTGGGTCTGCATCTGAAAGTGATGGATTCAATAATATACAAATCAGTACACAGATCACCTAAATAAACCACATAACCAGACATTATGCTAAAAAAGGTTATAGCTATAAAAAGGGAAACATCAACTTGAATGCTAATCATGAATACCAAACTGATTGGAGTTGCATGATGCAGGCTTAGCATTGGTCTAAGAGGTTAAACACTAACATAATTACCCACTTCGGCAAGAGCACTGAAACTTATGCAAATTAGCCAGCCATGCTATTTATAGATAGCACAATGCAGTGCTCTAATGTAAGGACGCAAAAGGCAAAAGACATGAAATTACTCAGTGTGCATTGTATGAATTGCTCATTTATGATGAAAGGCTAATTGATTGAGAAATCGAGTACACACAGAAAAAGCTATGGGTTACCTGGTGATATGATGTAAAAAAAGTCTTTGAATTCATCCATCCAGACTTCAGCCAGTCGTCTGTTGTTCTTGTTGATCACTTGGCCAGTACCACCTGGGAAACTGTAAGGTGTTGCCTTCCGAAACACATGGCCTACGTGGGAACACGTGACGATCTCCAGAGAGCCACCACACTGCCAGATCTACACAGCACACTCAAAATTGGTAAGTGATTACCAGTACCATAAAATACAACCACAATTCCAAAAAAGTTGGGACGCTGTACAACTAAATGTAAATAAAAACAGAACGCAGTGAATTGCAAATCTCATAAACCCATGTGTTATTCATATCGGCGAACTGTGTTCACTCAATCATGTTACGAACTTCTTGCCAATTAACCTCCAGCTGTTTCTTTTTAGTAACACTTACTTTTCCAGCCTTTTGTCACCCCATCCCAAATTTTTGAGATGTGTTGCAGCCATGAAATTCAAAATGACCTTTTTTTTTCTTAAAATGGTACATTTCATATGTTTTCTATGTTCTTTTGTGAATAACAAATGGATTTATGAGATTTGCAAATCATTGCTGTTTTTATTTACATTTTACACAGTGTCCCAACTTTTTTGGAATTAGGGTTGTAATAATTACCATCTCTATCTTGATTAAATCATGCTTCATTACAACTGACAAGCTCTGATTTGTATCAGTGCAACAGCAGTTTAATAGAATTTGGCTCCCTCAGTCAATGTCATGGTCATGAGCTGTCAATCATGGTGCCTAATAACAATAATAATAGTGTACACTGCCATCACACATGCAATGGTGGACATACCCTGAAAGATATTTCTAAGTTCTCTCCTCCCCATATGTCCATCCCAGGATCATAGGTGCCAATCTCCTCAAAATAGGTTCGGTCAATAGAAAACAAACCGCCAGCCATGGTGGGAGTTCTAGGACATAAAAACACTGGGAAATTATCTAAACAGCTTAACTCAATTGAATATAAACATACCTTATTACTTTGCTTAAAAAAAAAAAAAAAAAAGTTTTTCATTGGCAGTCATGTATCCCAAAAGATATGGATATGCATCTAGCCACTGGCTGTCTAATTGATTTTTAAAAATGCTAATTGCAGATGATATTCCAGGATTCCCATTTAAAAGCCACCAATATGGCCTGGTTGATTTCTCAGAGGAAAGCCACTGGCTCAGTGCCGTGTTTCCATCCACTTCAAGCATGGGAGCACTTTGTCTGGAAATGGAGAAGCTTTGCAGTGATTACAGATGGTGGAGAAGAGAAAGCGACTCCCCAAGGTGCCACATGAAATATGAGCTAAAAGCCAAAGCACTGAAAGGCTAATCATAATGTTCTATTCATATCACTTCTCCTGAACATTAACAAATGAAAATGTTTCTATTCTCTTTCAGGCCTTTAAATGCTGTTATAATAGTAAAACCATTACAGCTCTAATGAGTTATTGCAGTAGCTGAGGCTAAATTGCTTTTTAAAAATTCTTCTTTTTTTCTTAACTTGATTCCTTAATCATCTGAAGCATCTCAGAGCTTCAGGCTGATGTGTACCAAAATATGAGCAATTAAAAAGAACTGCCTCAAGAAAGACATATTGGAAAAGAATACAGATTTCCTCAGGAGTAAGAGGTTGAAAGGTCGAACTGTCTGTCAGAAATGGACAGCTACATGAGAAAGGTTGGATTGACTATTAGCAAACACGCTAAACCTTCCCGAAGACTGTGACTCACTGTTCCTTCCAGCGGTTCCCCACCATCATTAATCACTCAAATGAGTAAATTACCTGAAGGCTAAAACCAGATTGTGGGTGTAAAAGATAAACCTTCACTCTTGGAGACCTTCTTTGCTATTAACTGGCTGAACTATTCAATTTCTACATCACACTGTGCAATCATGGCATTTAAAGTAATCAAGCTTGAACAGAGTATTTTGAGGAATAAAATCTCAGGCCATATCTTAGTCATGTCAGGGAATACATGTTTGCAAATCTGGCACTTAACCTGAAGACCTGAAATATAATTGATCTGCATTTATATGTTTAGTTGTTTTTTTGTGTGTGTGAAGTCTGAGGTAAAGGCCTCTGTTTGCTCTGTAATTGCTCTTTAATGACAGACAGAAAGAATCTAATTTTGGACTAGACATCAGCTCCACCTCCATAAGTCAAAATAACACTTCATGAGTCATTGTTCTATAGCTTCAAATAAACTCGTTTTAGAAGCTACTGCAGCAGCTATTTTGTACTGAGATTAGCTGATGATCAACATGACAAACTGCTATGCTCGCAGTTATGTCAGCCCTTGTTCTCACGAGTTTTACACTCCTGAACCAAAGACATCACCAGAAATGTTATACGGCGTAAAGTAAATCATCTATATTAGTAACAAGAGTATTAAGAGAATTTGAAACCTGGTGTGTGCAAAACTGTCAAGTTCATTACTACTCACCTGACGGGTAAGGTGCGATCTCCTTTGCGTCGGTCCATCTCTCTCTGAGGAACAGGGTACCACCTGAAGTTCAGTTTCCAATTAAAGCCTCCGTATGTCATGTCCGAGCCTGCCATGTACTCAAAAGTCTCGTCACTGATGACATCAATGATGGGGCAGACCACAGCTTTCCTATAATGGTTTCAACTCATTTTACCAAGAGGAGTTACATACCTGGTTCTAGATTATTCAGGGAGGAACAAACAGGCAAGTTCATTTCCTTGCTTAGTGTCAAAAACCAACACACACAATCCTCCGGTCATTACTGTCTACAAGAACTATACAACACCATGCCCAGAAAATGCCAAATGCTGTGAGTTATACCCAAAAGGAACTGATTATGATCACTTCAAATCCAACTATAGCCATAGAATCATACCTGACATTACATTACATTTACATTTATTCATTTGGCAGATACTTTTATTCAAAGCAACCTCCAATAGCGCTAAGCAGAGTTAAAGCCATTGATCAAAGACTCAAGCTTGAGGTACCAGGATTCAAAGTCACAACCTTCCCATCAGTGGTCCAGAGCCCTAAACACTGAACCACCACTTTACCAATTGCACAAACCTGAATAACAGACTTGGTCATATATTCCCTGATTTAACAAAATGAGATGTCAAACTGTTTTATTCACCAACTGCTCCTTCTCACATAGAAAGTGTATATTTTCTGTTAGAAAATAGACCACCTGAGTGCATAGAGAAGTGCATTAGGAGTCAGGGAATATAACAGGGTATACACACAATTTAATTCTAATGCTGTGTGTTCAGCATGAAAAGTCTTTCCTTGGTGTGTAAAAAGGCAATAAACGAGAGAGGGGAGGCAGCTGTGAAGCACTTAAGGACAAGAGAGTGTATCACACTTTCTAATGGGGAACTGGATTAGACTGGAGAAAATCAAACGTCTGATACAGTGAGGGAAAAAAGTATTTGATCCCCTGCTGATTTTGTACGTTCGCCCACTGACAAAGAAATGATCAGTCTATAATTTTAATGGTAGAGTTATTTGAACAGTGAGAGACAGATTAACAACAAGAAAATCCAGAAAAGCGCATGTCAAAAATGTTATAAATTGATTTGCATTTTAATGAGGGAAATAAGTA
>JAOUWY010000075.1:18954623-18969873 GCA_025728095.1 Prietella phreatophila
CACACACACACACACACACACACACACACACACACACACACACACACACACACACACACACACACACACAACATAAACAGTTAACCAGCCAGCACAGCAGCTAGGATGTTAGCACAGCTACTGCATCTTTAGCAGCACGGCACAATTAACATAGGTTAATAACATACTCTACTGTCAGCTGATCCTAAAATAAAAATAAGTTGTAAGAGATGCAACAGGGCAGCATGAGAGCCTACTGCAGCCAACATTCCACATCTATTCATTACACACTCAAGCTTGTCAGGTCAAGCCCTGCTTTGCAATTAAGGAATGTTTCTCAGTGAAAGGGATCAATGAAGGGGCAGGTACCTAAAGGGACCTACTAAAGATCAGATTCTTTTTATTTTATTTATTTATTTTCATTTTTTATTACACATAAATCATCTTTTATATCTCTTGTATTGGACTATTTATCAGGATGTCATTTAACCGTATCAAGCCAAGAGTTTTAGCTCAGTTATCGACTGTTAGTGATTTAAGGTTGCCATGTTAAATTCGGACACTATTAAAAAGCAAAACTTCTGCATGCACACTTATCTAGAGCACTGCAGCCACTCCCAGCCAGGGCAAGAAAATAAGGATTGTGTGTGTGTGTGTGTGTGTGTGTGTGTGTGAGTGTGAGAGAGAGAAGGTGTGTCCAATGTTCATCATGTGAACGTGTGTGTAAAGAAAGCAGTGTGCGTGTTACCAGTGATAATGTCCTCAATGGTCCCGTCTTTTCCCTCGTAAACATGCCGACTGTCCTTCACTTGCTTCTTCCTCAACTCAGCTATCAGCTCCTGCTGCTGTCGTTTATTCTTATGGGAGGGAGACTTAACACACACACACACGCCAAAACAGTTTCTCAGTGTAACAGTAATTACTGAGCAGAACTCATACATACATATTATACTGTTAGGGTTGGAGGTTGGGGGTACGATTTCCGTTTGATTCCTGTGTGTGTTTGCATGTTCTCGGTTTCCTCCGGGTACTCCGGTTTCCTCCCCAGTCCAGAGACATGCATGGTAGGCTGATTGGCGTGTCCAACATGTATGTAGTGTATGAATGTGTGTGTGAATGTGTATGTGAGTGTGCCCTGCGATGGATTCACACCCCGCCTTGTGCTCCAGATTCCTCGTGACCCAGTAGGATGAGCGGTATAGAAAATGGATGG
Organism: Prietella phreatophila; assembly: GCA_025728095.1. Lineage (NCBI taxonomy): Eukaryota > Metazoa > Chordata > Actinopteri > Siluriformes > Ictaluridae > Prietella > Prietella phreatophila. Next base: position 18,955,816 of record JAOUWY010000075.1, read on the forward strand.
ATATGTCTCTCGATTCTTGGTCAGGAGAATACAAATATAGTGTATGTAAATATACACACAGCATGTTTTACCTTCTGATTTTCCTGCTCCATGGCCTCCTGCTCTAGCAGCTTTTCCATCAGTATCTGCTCCTGCCTTTTCCTCTGCTCATTTTCCTCCTCTGCTTGCTGAAATATAGATTTACACGGATTCTGTGTTACATACTGTGTTCGATTTCTGTATTGGATATTTAGAAGGTGTCGGACTGCTGATTTTACCCTGTATGTCTTCACAAAGCGCACGAACACAGGGAAGAACACTGACGGAGGCATGGTTTTGGAATTCTCTCCAAAAAACTTCACTACCTCATCAAAAGCATCCTGAAAGGGAACAACAGTCTCACTGAACAGAATATACAACACAACTAGCAACAAGTCTGACTGGCTAGAATGAAATAACAAAAACAACACCTATGGATGGATTATATGTACCTGTGCAATCTTGGCATCATCCTGTAATTTCTTGAGCTTGCCCTCATTGAGATGTATGAAGTCTTTGAACAGTGTGTTGTGGCCATGCATGCTATACTCCCTCCTAGTTAGATCCATTCCTCTCTGGAGCTCCTTCACATCCAGCAACACATTCTCTAAAGAGACTACGACACACAGAAAACAGACAAACTCAGAAAAAAAAAGGAAAATACAAATCTTCCACAGTATACTCTCACAACTTAGAAAGAAGCTAAATGAGATGTCTCATTAAATGTATTTCATTTTGTTTTCTACATATTGTACCTGCCGCCGCTTTTTCCACATAATGGAGCTCGTTATAGAACAGTGCCACCTGCTGGTACTTCTCCTTCACTACATTTGCAATGTAGTGCAACAGTGTAAGCTTCCTGTCTGTTGATTTGGTATCTATTAACTGAGAACACAAAACCAGGTTAATGTATTGCATATGCTTGAATACTTACTGAGACAGTAAGTGGATACGGAAAATAAGTGCGTCTTACCAAGTCTAAACTCTGAAGTTTAAAGCCATATACTGCCCCTCTTTTACTACTGTTCATGTAGTTCCCAAGAGCCAATATAATCTGCAAGGGGAGAAAAACAGGAACATTTCAATGAGAACCTACAACCAAAGAAATGAAGGACATCACTGAGAACATAGCACACTAACCTCCAGGATTTTCTTGAGTTTCTGTGACGACTTGATGGACACAGATGCTGCGATAATTGCGTGCAGTTGCTGATGAGTAAAAAAAAAAAAAACGAACAACATAGAATAGAGAAAACATCAAACAGACAATTTGTCTGGGTTTCAAAAGCACGCACATACAAAAGACACTGAAGTGAAAAAGGCATGAGAAACCCTCTCTTACAGAAGTCTAGATTATTGGGAAATTATACAGTAAACTATAGTAAACAATAAGAAAAATATGTTAATACTATGGATGCTAGTGACTGAGTAAAAACAGAATGAGGCAATACAGTAAATACAGACATAACAGCAAGTATTTATAGAAATGTAATTGGTGACAAATGTTTAATACTTACAGGAGTGAGCATTTGCACACTCTCACCAAAGTTCCCCACAAATGCCATAATAGTCAACTTCTGTACGAGGCGCTCGATTTTGCTGAACTGCATCATGAAGCGGTCCTCATCTGTGAGGTTTTCCAGTGGCTTTCTCTCTTTCTCATACTGCCGTAACATTTTGACCTCGGACTCTGTGGGGATAAAGCGCAGCAGACACTCCACAAAGTCCACCGGCAACACCCGCAGGTCAAACCTGAGAGAGGCGAGGAGAGAACGATGAAACGACAGAACACGTGTTTTACCAGGTTCCTACATTAAATCGAAGTGTGCCTGCAGCTTTTCCACAGACAGGGAGAATAATAACGCTCTCAGGAAAATGACCTTCACGCTGTTTTCAGAGGACTGTGGTGGTTAATCTTGTCACACAGAAGACAGTAGTATGAGCATGCAGGCTCTAGATCTGAACAGTATGAGTAAGGTGTACTGGATTGAAAATCTTCTGGCAAATCCTAGGGAAAAGTATGACTGTTTCCACAAGTTATTTTCAGCTTAACTGAACTTACATCTGAATTGCTTTGCAGATTTCCTCCGGAGTCTTGCCCACTTTTCGGAGTGTGATGGCCAGATTTTTGGCCCTGTTGGAATCCAGTAGTGAAATTTTATTAGGAACCTTCTGGATGGTCTTCTGCTTGCTAGAAGTGACATCAATAGCAGGGCCCTGTGCTCTTGTCTTAAATATCTCCTCAAACTCGTCAACATTCAGATCCTAAAGGAATCAAGAGAAACGGGGCGTTATAGTTTATTCAGATCTTCAGATGGAAAGTGGGCACAGTTTGGTGTCATTCTGGTGTCAAATGCAATAAACAAACACAGTAATATATTCTTGCGTGTCAGTGCACATCATTTCTACATGGTTGTCACTTGAGCGTGCACAGAACATATTCCGATTGTGGCATTCAAATTTAGTGTGGTGTGAGAACTTTTACCTCCAGTATCCTCTCATCATCGATCTCATTGAAGACAGTGCCATTGATTTGGTTGGGCTTCAGTGCCACCCAGTTAAACACCGGCATTCGGAATTTCGTTTTGATCGGCTTCTTAATCTTCACAGCTGCACACCAGAAAAAGCGCACGTCTCTTATTCAGCATACAGTCACCATTTCACATTTCAGAGCAAACACTACATAAATAATGTGGTGACAGACACATTGGACAAACACAGGGGAACTGTGGTGAATAAAAGAAAAGGGTAAATCCTGCGTATTGACACCGACGTTCCATGGCAACAATGAGAAACAGAAGCAGTATGGAGAAAGAGACTCAGTCATAGTGAGGTGACAGTGAGTGAATAAGAGTGACTCACTTTCTCGCCACTAAACCATGGTAAAGATTCTATTATTGGACGGAGTAGCCTTATTGTGGGGAGAACTCAGCAATGCTGCAGCTGTGCACTATAGTACATGATGTAAGAGTATCCACCTTATACAGTGCATATACAGATGGGTGACAATATAAAGGACAAAACAAGGAAGGTGTTGGGTCACCATGAGCCACCAGCTGCTGGAATCGACTCTACACATCTTTGAAACTGCAGAACTGGGGAGATGCTCTCCATTCTTCCAGATAATGGTGGTGGAGAGCTCTGTATAAAACATCAGCCTGTCCAAAATCTGCAAGATGATCTACTGACTGGGATTTGCTTCATTTTCATACTCGTCAAGCCATCCAGTGAGACCTCATGCCCTGTGGATGAACTTATTAGCATCCTAGAAGAGATCACTCCTATCAGGATAGAAATGTTTCTTCACATGCAACCTTACTATACAACCCCCTCTCTCTAGTTGTTAATGGACCTGTTCTTGCTGACATTGCAAGCCGTTTCCTTCTATGTGTGTCACCCGTCTGTGTATGTAGTGTCAGGGTCAATAGGGGGAGAAGTGCCACCATGGTGATATGGATGGATGGAGTAGAATAAGAAATCCAGCCCACATCCTGTATATTATCTGCAGATTATCAGTTGTGTGATGCAGTGGACATGCTGTGTCTGTGTAGCAGGCTACAATCTTACATTTGCACAACAATTCACTTACAGTGCCATGCCAGTGTATTTTAACATGTAGCATACAACACACACTTTAAAAGAACACACAAAGTGGCATTTTTAGCCTCTAAAGTTTACAAATACTGACTACTAAATTTTTACAGTGTCTAGCTGGGGCTGTAAAAATTCTCCATCAAAATCTGACAATGTAATGGAGAGACTGAGATAATACTATAGAACTGGAATCGTGGTTAGTCTGCCTGTGGATCCCACAATTTCTGAATAGTGTCATGGATTTCGACTGCAATGAACAAGTATAGAAATAAAGGCCTTGGGTCTCATGGAACATGTGGTTTCATACTTTGGCATCCGCATACTGTCATTTGCTGAACTGTGCAAAGTGAGGTCTAGAAAATGTTCCTTTTTTGGACTGAACAGTGATCGGACTGAAGGAAAAATTTTGCATTAGAGCATCTAATTTTATGGCTGGCCTCAAGTGATACATAAGCTGCCTTGGAGCAGCAGAAACTGATGGGAATTCTGTTGATTGTTATGCCTTTTGGGACTAAAAATGCCATCTCAACAAATTCTACCTATAAAGATGAAACGGTAAGAGCAAAAGCACAGCACAGAAAACCTACAGAACAGCTTGATGGGTCCCTCTATGATGGCACAAAGATAGAAGAGAAACACAAAGCAAGAGATCGGTAAGAACAGAAAAATAGCCTTCAAGATATGATCAGCTGTCCCCATTCGACTATAATCATTATATGTTATTTTTGCTCCGTAAACAGTGGCATTGTGACTTGTCACCCTATGCTGTCAGAGCTCAGCATTTAAGAATGATGCCATTAAATTTGCATGTACTTCTCCGTAACAGTGATTCCCAACCTTAGTGTTTATGGAAAAGGACAGATCCAATCAGAGAGGGAGCAGTTTCTGGGTAGAAGCCTACTGATTGGCAAATTGCATCACAAGTGATGATTTGCTTTCAGAAATTCATTTCATTGTTCATTTAATCCTGTCAAAAAGATCACAGGTACATAATAGTCTGAGAATCCACACTTAATCATTGATACTTATAATATCTATGTTTGGTCTAGATTCCCCTCATACAGGAAACATTTGATTATGTGTGAGTCAGCTGCATCTGACCAAACGGCCTGGCTGGGAAGTTAAATAGTGCTAAGGAGCAGTGAGTAAACAGCCACAGCCTTAAGCCTTAGTGATCATTATCACGTGCTGTTGAGAAGAGTAGTAAGAGGCCCAACTTACAGACTAGGCTTACTGTGATAGTCGGTGTTGGGGCCACACACCATTTACCTCACTTGCCCATCATGGCACCGCCCCCACTGTTGTTTTGCCTTTTTATAGTAATAAAAATCATTTGGTTCAGTTAGATAATGGACACTATAATTAAAAACTGAACATGTCTGTTCGATTCAGCATGAGCAGATTTGCAGCACAGATCAGCAGGAGTCAGATTTCATTTATCATGTGAGGAGAGTGAGGCGAGCTGACTAACAAGATAATGGCAGAAGATTTGGTTCCATGTTTAATATAAGCAAGTTTGTCATTGTACTGTTTTTGTAGTCATTGTTTTTCACCCTGTGTGATTTTTTTCTGTTTTTTTTTTTTTGTTATTGTTAAAAAGAGGGTTTATTCTAGGCACTGTGGCTCTTGCTACTATAGTGAGTTACAGCTTTATTACTGGATATCCACAAAGCCATCTCCTTTAATTAGCAGTACAATTCTTAAAATTGCAGTCTCTGCATCTACATTTTCAAAATGTTAATGAAATACACCATTAAAAACAACTGGTTAGAATGTACACTGAGTTTCGACTCCTGTTAGTTCTGTGCCGCTACCTTCTGAGATGCTTGATGAGATAAAAGGGGATGATGTGACATGACGCCTGCATGGTGAGTCTTACCTGAGAGACCTGAATTGAAGATTACAGTGGGGGATCCACAGCCTGGTAGAGGCGGTGCCATAGGTGGTGGAGGTGGGGGCATAGGGGAAGATTCCTCCCCGGTGATGCCAGAGCCCGGAAGAGGTGGGGGTGGTGGTGGAGGAGGAGGAGGAGGAGGGGGTGGCTCAAGGATAGCTGATGGACCATTTGGTACCGAAACTGTAAAAGGCAGAGGAGAATAGAACCAGTGAATGAAAATAAACAAAGAGATCAGAAAGAACATGAACAAGGTGCAACAAAAAAGCTGATAAAACACAAGAGAATGACATAAAATGGCAAAAAGAAAAAAGCACCACAAAGAGCAACAGACAGAGAGAGACAGAGAGAGAGAGAGAGAGCGAGAGAGAGAGAGAGAGAGAGAGAGAGAGAGAGAGAGAGAGATACATGCTATGATAGCCTGCCAAAAGATATTTCTCCCACAGAGACTCTATTAGCAAGAGCAAATATAACATTTTTTGCTGTTTCTACTTCACTTGCTGTGTGCCACAAAAGAGAACTGCTTGAGCTGAAGGCAGCCATGACTATCATCATTTCCATTTAAAAGCTTTTAAAATGCTGTAGTAGCACAAACAAACATTGCATATTTCAAATGTGGTTTACTAGAGTTCAGACATCAGTGTCAGGTCAGGATAACGGAGTATTGATGCACTAGTAAATGATCTAACTCTCTGACTGACCACAGAAGTACATCTAAATCACTCACGTGATGCAGGCACAGGCGGGGGTGGAGGTGGAGGCATGGACATTCCCGGTTCTATACTGCTACCTGGTCCCGCAGGACCCATCATGGCACCCCCGGGTACACCCTCTGTGCCCGCCAGCAGGCCATTAGTGGATGGAGCAGAGGCCAGGATGGCAATATCCCCGTCTCCTTTCTTCTGGATCTTGATGGTTCCTTGCTTTTCCAGTTCATGGATCTTTTTCTCCAGATTACACTGCCTCTGGATAGCCTCATCCTTCTCCTTCACCATCCTCCTCAGCGTGTGCACCTGTGAGCTAGCATCCTTGTAGACTTCCTGTACCCGTTTGCAAATAAATAAAAGTATTCATACCAATGTTCTCCAAATTGTTTTGTTATATTTATATTTCAAGCTAAATGTTCAAGCTAAATTTGGCCTGTAGCAAATCTAAAAACAAAGTAAACAGGGATAAAGAGGTAGGGAAACTCACCCTTATAGAGTCCAGTTCCTTGTTCTTATGCATTAGCTGCTTCTCCAGTTCTACAATCTTTGCCATGGCTTCATTTTCTGTGTCCTGTAACTTCTCGGTCATCTACATTAGGAGATTAGGGACATGTTCACAAACAATTACTATTAAAAAAACTATTTTGCTGTTTGATTAATGTGGCTTGTGTAAATAGTGTAAATTAAGAGAGCCTTAGATCAAGATAATTTAATAATAATAATAATAATAATAATAATAATCTTAAACTAATAACTGACCATTTGCATTTAAAGTAGAAAACTGTCTGCAACATTCAAAGTAATAGATGACTAATATTCTTGTAGTAAATTTGTTCATCAATAGCAGAGATACACAGCAAACAGCCCATATTAATACGATTTTTGGGAACTGCTAATTCAATCATTGTTATGGACATCTGAACACCTACTGGCCTAACATCAAAAGGTTAGAGCTACAATACCAACAAACCACATTTCAGCACAGTCGATTCCTGTGAAATGTTAACCAGGAAGAGGGCAACTAATCAAACTGAGGTGTTCAAAGATACATGAAGCCTGCTCTGAAATGGCTTCATTCAAAGCTTTGAGATGCTAATCATTAAGTAGCTAGGGCACTATTCATGTCATTTCTTTGTCATCTGATTAGATGACCTGAGGAACAGTCTTAATTGGTCAAATTTGTTTAATAAAGTCCATTGCTTTGGACAGTGAAAAACAACCCTCAGGTTTTGTTCCCAGAATCATAAGGGGACATTTAACTTCAGGCCAAGAGCACCACAGACCTGCATATTTTCAAGTTTTCCCTATTCCGAACACTCTTTGTTCAGCTTATTAGCCAACTATCAAGGTTCTTTGTTTGTCACATAAATATTAAATACATGATGTACTGAAATGTTTTTTTTCTTAGTTACTCATCCTACGGCGCAACAACGAACAGACCGAACAAACTAAGGATATACACATATAATAAAAATACAATATCACAAGATAATAAAATACAATAGACTATACAGAAGATGATGTGAATAAAACAATAATAGAAGAGAATATGTAGAAAGCAAATATACAGAGTTGTAAAGTTGCAAAAAAATTATTATCAAAGTCTCCACATGATCAGTTATGTCTTTTGACTGAACACATTAGCTACACATAATCTTCTAGATGTTAAACTAGAGGTAGAGGTTTTAAACAGACAGATGAGTCAAAGACATTTACACGTAAGGAACTTCGCTTATTTTTGTTCTCATGGTCTCGGGGAAGGGAAACTAAAAGGGTGTCTAAACATGACACTCACATGAGACATGCTCTCCTCCAGCTCCTCTACTCGTTCTAGCGCTGCATTCTTTGTCTCGGCATCCTCCAACAGAGCTCCCACATCAAACACGTTATCCAAGTAGGCCTGGATCTGCACTTGCAATTTATCGCTCTCAGTGTGCTTCAACTTCTACTCAGAGCACAAGGAAACAGAAAGAAAGCAACCAGGAGATGAGTGTATCTACGAAAGTGAGAAATGCTTTAACGGGTTGGATTTTTTTTCCTTTCAGACAAAACAGCTAAATAAACGTGGAGTTTATATCACTGTACTAATGCATACTCACATCCAGATACTCATCCAAACATAGTTTAGTGAAGTCATACTGTAGGTGCACTCTGAAATTCATATCGTCTACTGAGTGGACCACAATGTTTATGAACTGCATACACGCCACCTGGAAAGCAGTGGAAAGTTGAACGTTATTAGGTAAAATTGTAAAGAAGAAAAAATAAAAAAAATAATAAATGGTGAGCAAATATGGTGTGCCTAGTTACTATACCCACGATAGTAAAGCATGCAAATCACATTAAAGAGAAAGCCAAACAATGTCAGTTTAAAACTAAGAATTTTTTACATGGCAACAATTACATAAACAAAATAACCCTTGTAATCAAGATCTCAGATGAAATGTAATGACGGGACAAAAATGTCAGTAACCTGTTGACCTGACAAAGGTGCAATACTACTAACCTGTCAAAGTTACAATACACTATACAACACTAGCTAGCTAGAACTAGTGATGTGATGATGCCCTACCAAAGTCACTAAAATGATTTCCCTTTTATCAGGTACATGCTGGGTAAATCATGTGCCCACCAGAGTAACGTTATTAAACATGTCCATTACCCTGTAAAGGAACTACTGTGTGCTGTATGTATGTAGCAATGTGATCAAATTCTGAAATGACTTAAACTTATCACATCACAGGAAAATAAAGGTTTTAGGAAGCCACTGATAGCAATGTGGATTTGGACAGTGTTCTCACCTTCCATTTAAGGAATTAATACATGGGAAAACCAATGTATATTTGGAAATATACACTACTTGACCAAAAGGATGTGGAGTACTGACTGTCACACTGATATGTGGGCCTTCCCCACACGGTCACCACTGTCTAAATCGTCTTTGTATGCTTTAACATTACAGTGTCCATTCACTAGAACTAAGGGCCCTAGAGAAAACCTGCTTCAGCATGATAATGCCCCAGTGCACAAAGTGAGGAAGACCTGGTTTGCCAAGGTTGGAGTGGAAGAAGTTGAATGGCCTGTACATCAACCCCAGTGAACACTTTTTTGGACAAATGAATTGGAACACGGACTGCGCCCCAAGCCTCCTCATCTGACGTTCAGTAATGCTCTTGGCTGAATCTAATAGAAAGCCATCCCAGAAGAGAATAAAAAGGTGGACCAACTCCATATTAATGCCCATGGTTTTGTAATGGGTCAGGTGTCCACATACTATTGGCCATATAGTGTATACAAAACATACTGGGGAAATATGACAGCGAACGTTTAGGTTTAACTAACTAATATAGCTGATTGAGTAGCAGAACTGATGAAAACTGCTGTCGTTTGTCAGAAATAAAGACTAGGTAAAACTAAATCAAATGACTACAACAGAACTAAAGCTTCTGGTGTTTAAACATTGCAACAAAACAGACTAATTAAAAAACTTGAAGCCTGGTGCAAAGGGACTGCTTCTTGTTTTTAGAGGGTGTTTCTCATACATGAATGACTACATGACAGTGAGCCGACAAAGACTTGTGACTTTAACACACAAGAACTAAATACACACAGGCCGGCTCCTCTGAGCCTAACTTGTGACAAATGAGTCGAACTGTAATTGATGGTTTATTTAAGCAGCACATGGTAGATGGTTACTATACAGTAAATTCACTTGTAGTATCTGCTGCAATTACAAACTAGTAATTAAGGGTTTAAAAGAATCCACAGGTAATTGTCTGATATGGGTTTGGATAAATACCATGAAGTCAATGTTATTGTCCTCATTCTTGAAGTGCTCCATCAGCTTCTCAAAGCGTTGATTTTCTGAACAAACCTTGAAAACAAAGCACAGTTCAATTTTCTGTAGTTAATATGCACGAATTTGTGTGAACCACACTTGCAAAAAAGACAAAAACATGCATAATCGACAATAAACAAGAAGATAGTACAAATGTTAAAAACTGACCAGTGACCTTGGATAAGATTACTGTATTACAATGATACAGGGGAACAGAAGGAAGGAAACAGAATGCGAGTGCTTGAAAACAGAGAGCCGTATAAAAGCTAACTATCCAATAAATCACTGCATGTGATTTATTAAAGACGGTCTTTGTGAAATTCATAAATAAAATTCACTACTGCAGTTGTCATGTAAATCAGAGAAAGGAACTCTGAACTACAGTTCCCAACAACCACTGCACCTCACTGCATCACAGTCACATGACCACCTGCACCTGAATCATGTTCTTGTTAATGAGCACAAATGTGTATATAGCCACAGTTTACACTGCACTCTTTGTTTACCTTTGTCGCTGTGTTTAAGTCTCTGGTTTATGTTTGGGTTTTTGCGTTTTGTTTTGTTCTGTTCTTTATTAATTTAAGTAAGTAAAGACTTGCATCCCTCTCCACCTTGAATTCGTGAACGCAGTAAAGTCTGCTGTCACAGATGTCACAAAATGTCCTTCCCCACATCTGACTCCATTCTCTCACACAAGTATTTATGCATCATGAATTGCTTTTTAAGTAAAAGGGGCAAATCAAAGCTCGGGATGGAGCCAGAAAATGTAAAGGATTGCAATGATGAAATATGTGATATTGGTGAATATATATGGAGTGAAATGAAATGAAATGAGAGAGAAAAAATTCTAAATAGAAATATTGCACAGGAGGACAGGACATTCTACAGTGCAGTGTTAAAAACAACGGTGATATGGGAACAGTCCAGCTCTGTACCTCTTTAAAGTTATCAAAAGCAGCGAGAATGATCTCATGCCCCCCTCTGACTAGACACACAGCAGCCAGCAGCTCCAGTACTAGCGCTTTGGTCCTGCAACACACACACACACAGAGAAAGGACATCAGTGCTCTATTTCATGTTTCAGATTTATGTCTGAAATTATATCACATTTAACAGCAAACACAGCAGGGATTTTAAACTGGCATGACTACTACTGTGGTATCAATGTGAAGTTTGACAGACACAGAATAAGTTACGAAGCTATGCACATATGCAAAACTGGGCACACCCACATACACAGATTAGGAGCTTGTCCTGTTGCAGCTGCTGATATTTATGACCCTGCCAGAGGACTCTCAACCTGCCTGAATGAGTGTGGCACATGCTGGGAAAACTCCATTACAAAGCAGGTGTTTTCAATCTCCCTCTCTAAAACACTTTCTCTCTCCAGTGGGGACACACACAACCACACACACCATTTACAATGCTTTACCTGGGGTTCTTGTTGTTCAGACTTAGTGCAATTTCATTCACAGCATGAGGGTGGGACATAACCATGTTGAAGCCATACTAACAAAAAAAAACAACAACAACAAAAAAGTGAGTGATACATTAATGAGCACAAAAGGATGCCTGAAATTTATTTAAACACCCAAACTGAAAAATGACCTGTCAAAGTAAACAAGAGAAAAAGTGTACGTCAGCAAATTATATGTATTCTGTGTGGTGTTCACCTGGTAGTTCATAATCGCTCGTAGGCACATAATGCAGACGTGAACGTCGTCTTTCTTACACAGCAATCTCGAATTCTTTAATGTTCTTCTGCTGGGCAATGTATTACATCTGAGAAGAGAGTTAAGAGTTGAGGAAAAAACTTTCACAGAACAATAAAGGGATAAATCGCTTCCCTACTAACAATCAAATGCAGTTGGGAAAAGAAAAAAAAACAAAAACAAACAAACAAAAAAAAAACACACATTCCAGAAAGAAACTGTTAAAATGTTGAGAAGAGACAGGCTCAGAGAAAACCAAAGCAATATCTCAATGCAACACTGAAGCGCTGAATGGTAGCAGACTGACAAAATGTCACGGCAACAGCAATGGACTCTAAAGTAAAATATCATGTTTATTATGCTCTGGAGACTGCCAAACCACTGGCCATAACTTAAATTACGGCGAGGACATTAAACACAGTAGCCTCTGCTGTGTAGAGGGTATTGTCTTAACTCGAGCTGCTTCACACACATATCACTTGCACTGTGCACAATGGCAGCATCATTGGCATGCATAGCAGAGGTCTGTGGTGCTTTGTAAAGGCAGAATGAGCTCAAGGATTTTATGTGCAATACAGGGGCACAGAAACAAAAGATAAACAAAAATAAATATATGGGGGGGGACGACACACAACACATGCACACACACACACAGAAGAGAGAGAGAACCTTAACGCACATCCATTCAGACTTAATACATATTAACTATTCAGTACGTACGTTTGTCTTTCTATTATTGCTACAACATTGACAATTATTAATGCAGATTATTAATACACCTAAATCTAATCTGAAACTTAACCCCAGTAAATAAAATGGCTCTTGTAGTTTCATAAACTAAAACCTACAGTTTCTGTATAAAAGCAGGTTTCCTCATGGGGACCAGCCAAATGTTCCAGCAAGATCAAAACTGTCAGATATTCCAATCCTGACACAGACGCGCACACACATACACATTAATAGGTTATTTCTGTCTTGTCATAAGGCGCACACCCACACACACACACACACACACACACCTGCACTGGTGCCTTTTTGGAACAGATGGAGAAATGTTTCCGAAATGTCTTGTGAGACACAGGCTTGCACATACACATGAACCTAAGTGTTCCTCATTCTTCACGTAAAACAGTCATGCCATTCATCGTTAAGTGTTTTTCACTTAATTATATTTATTTTCATTTTGTATGTTTCCCTGGACATGCTCTTTAATATCTTTACTAATCATTCGTAGAATAATAAATTATATGTGTGCACATGAATACACCCACATCCTATTACAGAAAATCCCATTTGCATTGCCATATTCTTGGCTACTTATTATTTATCACTAGCGTTAACCAAATTAAAAATAGCCAAATAAATAAATCAGCCTCAAATAATATGCAATGTACTTTGTTGTTGATGAAAGCATTGAAACATTCTCTGTATTATATGGAAAAGGAAGATTAAGCTGTGTGTTAACAAACATGGCTCAAACTCTAATCTGTAAAATCTGGAACCTACCATCCAAAAGGAGGGAACCTAACTCACCATGTTTTTGTGTTTAGGGGTCCTAAATGAGAATACTGGAACGTTAAGTAGAACTCCAGAGTAACCAAGCGTTTTCGCTTCTCCCTTTTACCGCAACCATTCGCAACATTGGCATCCTCATGTTTATGTTAAATACATACCTGCGAGGACGAAGTACGTTTGTTATGTCTGCTTTTTCTGTTCAAAACAGAAGCTACAACCCCACACGTGTATACTTCCGGAGAGAACAGGATGTTGTGTAATTGTGAGTAATTCGTTAATCACAGGAACGGAAGTGTAATAATGTTCTATTTGATTTCTGTAATTCTATTACTCATAGTCTGACTTTATACCTCATGCTGTGTAGACCAGTTTTGACACGTTTGTGCTATGACACAACTTATCTTACGTTCTCTCTTTATGATGCACTACAGGTCAGGCAGATCAAAATATGTTTCATGGGTTTTGCCAAGTTTATACTTCAGCAAAACTGATTCTGAGAGTCAAAACAAACTTTGAAAAGGGTTAGGTGAACAGGAGAAGAACAGTAAAACAGCTCAGCCGCCCATCAAATGAAGAGGCAGGAAAGCAGCAAGGAAAAATAGCTAAAACTCATTTTGATGTAGGTCTTTAAAAACACACACACACACACACACACACACACACACACAAAATCTCACAAAAGTGAGTACACCCCTCACATTTTTGTAAATATTTGATTGTATCTTTTCATGTGACAACACTGAAGAAATGACACTTTGCTACAATGTAAAGTAGTGAGTG
>JAOUWY010000075.1:18999866-19013761 GCA_025728095.1 Prietella phreatophila
TATATAAATTAGCAAGTGAAAACATCTTGAATATGTCCAAATGAATCTGATATTTGATTATTATGAGATTATTCTAAACCAAACAGAATATTATTCAAACTGTTACACATTTCAAGCTTTATTCTAGTAGCAGATCACTTTGCTTCTTTCTAGAAAGGAAAAATTATCTACCAATAAAACAAAACCATTTAAACCTTGAAATTACTATACATAAATAAATAAATAAATAAATAAATAAAATGTCTGCAAATAGGTTTAATACTTATATACTTGGTTTATAGGAAATACTGGCTAGATTTGATTCCATTTAAGATATATTCACTTGCTAAGAGGAGATAACAAGGTGTTTTATATAACACAGATCCGATACTTTGAAGATAACTCTATAGATGTCTATTCTGCTTTTGAATTGCAGCAGGCAATTGTTTTATATGACGTCTGAAGTCAACGTGTCGGCAGAGAGAGAAAGTGGCTGTAAGCATAAAGCCACCCTGACAGATTGCTGTATTGTCCTTGCTCTCTACATGCAGCACATTCAGATACAGTTGAAGCTCCCATTCACACAGCAGATGTTGCCCCTGGCAAGAGCTCCGGCTACAAACAAGTCCTTTCACCCACACACCTTCAAAACACAAGCCTCTCCAGGGACACACAACCACAGTGCATCTGTCTGCACTCGGCAGAACTGTTTACTTGGGTCTCGTCCAACGGCCAGAGTGTTTCAGCATCACTGAGGCCCGAGTACAAACATTACAGGCACAAAGGCGAAGTCCATTCAATACAGGAGTGTATTAGGAGGAGTGCTTAGACCATGGCTCTCTTCAGATACTAAGAGGGCCACAAGGCAAACTTACTTTAGCAAGGAGTTGCAGTAACAGTTACAGTTACATTTATATAGCGCTTTACATAGTATGGTGGGGTGTAGCCCAGGATTAAAAAGCATCCAAGGTTCAGTAAGTCAAGGCAAAAAAAGCATAAGTGTGTATAAATAACATTTTAGCACGGTGTCATATGTGATGGTTGAGTTTTGAATTCACAGTCAGTTCATAATATGAATTTTGGCTTAATTCGAAGTGAGCGTATGTATAACATGAATAAAAAAAAGTCAAAAAGTATCCCAGTACTCAGAGATACTGATTTCACACACAGATAAACGCTTTATAACTATCCGCAGTCACAAGCTTGTAGCAAATCTGTGCTTTGTTTCTCTTTCTTTTCTCTGAGAATCCTTTCTCTGAGTACAGATGCAGGTCTCTGTGTTTACAATGAAGAACAGCTGGACTGGCTAACAGCTTGATTTGTCAAAGGAAACACCCACGCACACTTCGTCACTCGCTAAGCGTCCAGTCACGTCCTCACTACGGATTCTAACAGCCGCCGTCTTGGCCAGCACAACGAGCCAAGAGTACTCCCATAATGCACTGCATGACAATGAGGCAGAGTGTCCAGGAGTGACACTTTGGCTACTGTATGGCTGCGTTGGCAAATCTGAACAGTGATTCTGTGCTGTTAATAAAACCATAGCAGAGCATTACATCACCCCACACACAACCTGTGCCATACAGCACACAAAAGAGCTACAACGTTACACAGTTGAGCTGAAGAGAGGCAACACACTGATGAGTGTATGACAATCTAACACACGGGACATTGTCACAAATACAATAGCATTCGTTAATCAGTGTTAAGCTTGTCAGAATCACGTGATCTTATCAGTAACCTCTTCAAATCGTGAATGCTACCATTCAAGAAGGTGGGTCATAAACTTTTATGAGCACTTTCTCTAAAATCCATGTTGCCTTCTATTCCCACAGAGTCAGACATAGAAAATCAGTAAACTTCTGTTGTATTATGGAATAACTGCAGAGTTGTAAGTAAGTAAATGGAAAGTACACTATGCGTTTGTTTCGAGCATTTTTTTAAGCAGAGTTAAAAATAAAACAGAAAAGGGATGAATCAATATATATGTTAGGGTTATTGTACTCTATAATAAAGGCAGTAAGAGATGAGATGGCAAAGGAAACACAGGCTTGTACAGAGTGGTGCAAAAAATTAAATAAATCAACAGAAATCCCAAAACTATGTCTAATTTTTTTTTTATAAAAAATAAATGCCCCAAGTGAACTCAAAGCCCAACTACAAATTGCCTTTAGGGTCAGAGCCAGGAATCAGTTTCCCACACGGCAGGCTGCCACGCTGCCTGCTGCATACTCGAGCTCTGCTTCAGCTTTTCCCAACCAGCACTTTCATACACCACAGGCCCTGACTGCATAAAGCCCTTAAAGTGCACAGCACTGCCTCTATGCTCTTCTCCCTCCAGCTCTTCTTACTTCACACTGGTTTGGATAATTAGATAAGGGAGCATCATGTCACTGGTTGCTTTCCGATCATGGCCCTGCACCCTGAGCTGCTCATGGATGGCTGCATGACTAGAGACGTAGAGCCTAAGCAGAATCTTCGGCTCCGTCAGGGAGCTAGTAGACGCCGCAAGGTTCGGGTGCCGTGCCAAGCTCCATACCGAGACAGAATAAAGCATGCCTCTGTTCTTTTTGCTACATATGTGGAAATCTGATGCTCCTGTCAACTCTCTGCAGCACTAAGGATCAGCATTGTTTGTTGGTCTTAATAGAAAGTCAGTACAAAAAAATGGCAAGAATGCTGTCAGTAGCTGTGCTGCTGATGTCATCACTGAATAGCGCTGGTGTACTATGAGAGGAATGTGCATATAGTACTGCTTAAGCATAACTTAATCGTGAATCGAATCATAAATGCATCTTTTGGAGAAAGCAATAAAATGCAACACTTATGTGAAACACACCTTCAAGACACAGTTTGTTAAGCATGAACATATTCTGGTTTACAGCATGCCATAGCAAAGAAACACACGCTACAAATTCGTGCTTATGGTTACCGCTCACATTCATCATACAGTTTTTAAGTGTAACCTCAGCAGGACGATACTGCAGGGTTAAAACAACAACAACAACAACAACAACAACAACTCTAATGAAGATCTACAGCAAAGTAAACCAGGCTGTATGCTATGTAAAGTCTGGACAAGGGCAAATCTTTTTGCAAACTGAACGATGCACGACTAAACAAAACTGACTAAAGCACCATGGATATACTAGCAGGTCATTTTTTAAAAGCTTTAGAAAGGTATGTGCTTTGTATATTATAAACGATAGTAAATAAAAGAGCATCCAATGTTCTGTCTGTTTTCGAATATAAATATATGAACCATCCCTCTTGCAGTCTTTAAAGGACAGGGCTTATTTAAATCAGAAGAAAAATACAAATAGACAACGATACAGAAGAATAATCAGAATTTAATCTGTTAAATGAAATTATTCCATGATCTGTCTGAATAGTCGATCCTGATTGGCTGAAAGGTGTGCATTCAAGCCGCATAACTACACAGGTAGTTCCAGTCAGTTTGTATCCTGTCTTGTACCTGATGCTAACTGGGAAAGACTCCAGGTTCCCCGCAACCCTGTAAGGTAAGCGGTATAGAAAATGGATGGATGGATGGATGGATTCTAGATCTAATGAGCAGTGTTCAAATCGTTCTCGCAGCTGGATCGGAAAACTGTCGCAAGGAAAACTTGGTGAGCACGTCTCACACACACACACACAGACACACACACCACTGTTGCCAAACCTATCCACAAATTCAAAAATATCAGTATTTTGAATTTGCGGACCAACCGAGAAGTGGACGTCCACGAGCGTCCACTGATGATGGCACAACTGACGTGGTGCTGGCGTCCACTATGTATGGAGACGTTTAGAACACCCAGTGTTTCCAGACTCTTAGCAGCATATAACAAAACAAAAGCTGTGCATTAAAATGTCAAAAGATGAAAATGAACCATAGCTAGGTGTTCCAGTGTGTGTGTGTGAGAGACTGACAAATGGGCATGCCTGAAGGATGTGGATTTTCCCATTCCCAAGTGCTGCGAGAGTACACGTTTTTGAATCCTTTTGAGTACTAGTTAGGGATGCGCCGATCGATCGGCCGCCAACGGCATCGGCTGATAATCACATTCTATGACTCGATCGGTAGTCTCTAAATTTGTCCGATCTCACGAACCGATCGCAATTTGATGACGTAAAACACGTGATGTTAAACTTTTGCGCTGCAGTCGTGTCATCACCAGTGTGGAATGATTACGAGGTCTCAAGAACAATGAAAAAATTTGCCATATATTTTTAAAGACCCGTTCAAATTCTAATCTAATTCTAATGTGCTTGATTTTTTTATTTGATTCTCAATTAAAACGTTACTGTAAATAATATAACCAAGGCAACATCTGTGGTATTACTTTATGTGAAAAAAATAAAAAAGGTTAACAGTGACAGTCAACAGAAAGATTACATATCACTTATATAAAGCTTGAACAATCAGGATCGACCGATCATGACAAGTAATTGGTATCGGCTGCACAAATCCTGATCGGAGCATCCCGTATACTAGCTAGTATATTATTTCCAGTAAACACTGCTTTTAATTCCTACATTCAACACACTATAACTTTGTCTTTTGTTCATTACATTCAACCTTCACTTATATTTTTAGCAAACTCACAAGAGGATCCGTCTGTAAATTCAACAGGAAACAAACCCAGTGGGGTCTTACAGGAAAGGCAGCAGAGATGGTTAACAATAGCATGATACCGTTGCTCACCTCTGTCGGGCCTGGATAAAGCGCATTTTATAGACTATAAACCCCTTTCCTGAGACAGATTTAAGTGCCAGGAAAATACTACAGGACTTCATCCATTAATTATACGAATGGAGTCTGGATTCTCATCTCAAAAGGCTCATCGTTACAAAGGGTGTTAATATGGATGCTTTATTATCTAGCTTTTTGAGTCATGAATGCCTTTGAATAACTCTTTTATATTAACAAAATGTTACGGGTAGTATGAAAATGTGACTCGTGTTCTTCTGGTAATCAAACGAACATTATAAAAACTAAAGTCAATCAAATAAAGAGTTGACGCATTTTATCATGGTTTATATACTCATTTCCTTTAATACCTTTGTTTTATGCTCTTAAGCAGGTTTATAATAATATGAATTACATACAGCATTTACAGAACTAATCTTCCCCATCAGCATCTCCAACTAGCCTATATTCATCTTGGGCAAGTCACAAACTCTAAAACTGGATGTGTTGGGTGGTTCTCACCAACCTTGTCCTACTTCACCTATGTTTAGCCTTAATTACACAGTGACAAACTCCACCAACGCTGTTGACTAGATTAGAAATGGTCTGTTCTGTTCTTTGCTCCTTTTAATGCTGACAGAGTTTCATAACAAAACAATCTTTTCCTCTTAAATCTGATAAGCATGATCATTCTGAGCCATGCTGAGAACCAGCGTCACGGTTCTTCTCCTTGGAGAAGCAGTTAACAGTAATGTTCCTGCAGCCATGGCAACCACTCCGCCACTCGCAGATATACTCTCGGCTGAACGATTAGCACAAATGCAACATGTTGTTGCTTCCTGGCCTTGAGGATATTACACAAGTTCACCTAAACGTGTGTATTTATGTGCATTTTAACAGATTAAAATTCTTTATAATAAATAAATATAATACATTAAAGAAAAAGGATGTGATTTCAAAAATAAAATCAAGACAAGTGAACATTACTAGAACAGAATTCATAAAACATTTTTTTGCAGACGGTACTATAACTGGAAAGTCCCTTAAAAAAAGCTGAAAAAAGAAAAGATTTCCATTTCACAGTCAGTCACATGTGAAACAGTTTGTCTTTTATCTTGGCAACAGCTGAACATCATGAATATGTCTGGTTTGAAAATCAGTAGCAGTTCCAGACATTCTTTCGTTCCTGCGAGTTTCAGGTCAAACGCAGCATTACAGCATGAATGGCTTGCACTTTTTTTTTCCTCTCAGGAGAGTGGAATAATCTAAGGGTGGATTTCAAGCGTCGCCTACACAGTATGTGCTTAAATCCTCCCAGAGGATCTCTGCAGTGGGTTTGTTACCACAAACTGCTCGCGGCTGAACACGTTCACGAGGTTTTACAGCGAAAGAAGTGCTCGAGCTGACTCGAAGTGGTGCTGAGATCATGTGTAAACCTTTAACACACTCCCTGTGAATTTAACTTACAGAACCAGAGTATGAAGACAACACATGCTAAAACACAACGAGCACATAAAGGGATCAGACACACACACACACACACACACACACACACACACACACACACACACACACACACACCCTTCAACACTGACTAGGTTTATATAGACAGCAATAATCTAATTATTGACCTTATTCTGAATAAGGCAATACTGTGATTTAGGTGTTTACATGAGTCACTTTTAGAATATTCCTTTCATGGATCGATTAACTGCACGTCATTACGTCCCCACTCCATGCCGTCCGACGTTTTTTCCAGAATTTCATGCATCAACATACAGTTTGTCTTCATTATGGTACCATATACAGTTTTGGGTGTTTCAAGTGAAGCTTCAAGTGCAGTTAAATATTTGCTATACGTGCAAATAGACGATTGATTGAAGCTGTGGGCTGCGTCTGAAACCACATACTTACCTACTGTAAAGTATATAGAAATACATGTATTTCACCTACTATATAGCAGGTAAATAGGAGGTTTTGGACGCAGCCTTGCTTGCTTGTTTGCCGCAAAACGGTTGAGCACTGCCATGTGTGTACATGTCCTGTCACAAAATGCTGTGAAAACTCCCACACAGCGTTAATAGTGTTATTAAGGTGTGTACATGTCTGCAATGCATGTTGATAGAGACTAAAACAGGAATACTCCACGTCTTAATTCGATTTGAGTTTACTTCGAGTATGACTTAATCAGATTAAGGTCATCAATAATTGCTGTTTACATGGTAGTTTCTTAATCACAGTATTATCTTAATCGGATTAATAACAAATTACTGTTGTAAACAGTAAATGTACTGACTGACAGCAGCTCTGATGAGGCGGGCAGAGCGGGGTGGTTGAGCGGGTTGTCCACTAATTGTAGGGTTCGGTTCGATTGCCAGCCCAGATGACTCCACATGCCGAAGTGTCCTTGGGCAAGACACTGAACCCCAAGTTGCTCCCGATGGCAAGTTACTGCCTTGCATGGCAGCTCTGCTACCGTTGGTGTGTGAATGTGTGTGTGAATGGGTGAATGAGACACAGTGTAAAGCGCTTTGGGTAAAAGCACCATAAGTGCGCCATTTACCATTTAGCTCAGTGATGGAGGAACAGAGGGATCATCAGTAAAGCAGCTACTCCCTCAGCCTGCCAAAGATCAGAGGTTGGAATTTGTCTGTGTTTAATAGTAGTAAATAACTTGGAGCTGTGAGTAAAACACACAAGCACTCAGAACGCCTACCAAAAAGAAGCGACAACGTCATCGCTGTCACAGAGTAAATGTATTACTGTGTCATGGAGGAATATTCTGCAGTGTGACTGGAACAGGCACAGAGATTTTATTTCAATTACAAAAAAAAAAAAAAAAAAAAAAAAATTTTATATATATATATATATATATATATATATATATATAGAGAGAGAGAGAGAGAGAGAGAGAGAGAGAGAGAGGGAGAGGTCAGTCTGTACAACTCAATGCAACTTCATTGCAGGTCCTACATATGAAGGGGGGGGGTAAAAGAGAGTGAGAGCGAAACCGTCTCCAAACACGCCGTGTTCAAAGGCATCACTAATTTTTGACGTGAACGCTTGAGAACATTGCGTTTTTAGCAGAAATACGAAAACGCCGCAGGGACAGAAAGGATTCGGGTTTTTAAAGAAATTCAGAAATACAAGAAAGATGAATAATATTTGAGAAACTGTCCTGTTGAGATCTACACACGTGCAAAGACACGATACTGACATCATGGCGTTTCACTTATCTAACGAGGTGGCCACAAGACTGCAGAGACGGCAAAAGAAATGGTATTAAAAAATAATTTATTTTTATTTTTTAAAGCATGCAGAACAATAACAAACGCTGCCGTATAATCCAGCTTAAAGTAAAGCTGGAGTTTATCGATTATCCAGCATTCAAGAAAATTTCTCATCAAGACACACTGGACTTCACTTAAACGCTTGCAACCCTGAAAAAATGATAAATAAATAATAATAAAAAAACCATAAATACCCACCCTCTACCTTTTATCACATACAGAAGCCCTGAAGTGCATTTGGACTCGTTTAACACTGCAGATTCAGTCAAACAACACAATTCTTTGTCTTCATGTTTAGCCCAGTACTAATGAACAAGTCCAAACTACAGTGAAGCACTTCATGGTTTTTTTTTTTGTTTTAAATAACTCGCAGTTCTGGGCTTCTGTAAAGACGTGCTAGTGCTACCGCATGCACAAGACCGTCACGGCAAGCGTCCGGAGCGTCGTTCACCACGGGAGGAGGGAAAACAAAAAGGAAAAGGAAGAAGAGGAAATAGAAAAGCGGTTTTTTTTTTGGGGTTGGTTCGGTTTTTTCTTTTTACCTGCAGCGACCTGAATCCACCCTTCATCCATAAACCACACGGCAGAAGACAGAGCAGAGCGAGAGAGAGAAAGGAGAACACGGAGCAGCGGTTAATCAGAGAGCGGCGAATCAAGCAGATGTGCATTTAAATAAACACAAACAAAAAGGAGCCTAAAATCGATACATGACCAACATGTTCTCGTTTGTAATTTGCCCAATAAATCAACATTTTAATTTGAGCTCTAAGCAAACTTTCTATAAATTCATTTCTGCTTTGAATTTTTTATTAAAAAGATAAATAAATAGTAAGCGGCATTGTCATTTCATCTAGGAAGACCATCTCCTAGTGTGTGTGAGAGAGAGACTTAAACGTGTTAGTACCTGTTGATGTAAAGCACGAGGCCCTGGTGCAAACTGGAGGACCGCAGAGGAGAGAAAGAGAGGTCAAAAGGTCAAGACAGGGAGTAGAAACCGAGGAAATGTAATGGACAAAAGACGTGCTCGTAACGACTCAGAAGTGAACAAGAGGAATTACACGAGAACGAACACACACACACCATTTAGCTTACAAACCAGATTACAGACTATTCCGATTCAAATAAGCTTTATTGCAAAGTACGCTTACAGATACAAGGAACGTGTCTGAGTGACAGGAGCTTCCACAAACATCTCCACAGTGTTCAGACATCTATTTAATCTCCCTTCTGTACGCAGACTCGTCGTCATCTCGGATGAGGCCGATGACCGTGGCGTCGTGTGCTACCTTCGGGAGGGTGCTTGGTGATGCGGTAATTGGTGTAGAAGGAGAGGAGTAGTGGGCAGAGGACGTCGCTGGCTGTACAAGTGCTGGAAGTGAACCCTCACAAGCTGCGACCTGTCCGTCAGACAGCTGGTAATGAGACAGACACTGTAGTTTGGTCTGGAATATAGCTGGGACGATGGTGCTGAACGCTGAACTCAAGTCCACAAAAAGGATCGCTAGTCTGTCCAGATGTTACAGGATGAGATTCAATCCTACCTTAACCGCATCCTCCACAGACCTGTGAAGGGGATCTAGAGAGGGTCCAGTGACGTCCTCGAGGTGAGTCGACACCGTCTCTCGGAGAGGACTTCATGACTACAGAAGTCAGGGCGACAGGTCTGTGGTCATTAAATCCTGTGATTTTTGGTTTCTTCAGGACAGGAGTGATGACCGAGTGTCTGAAGCGGTACGGGACTTCACACTGCTCCAGTGATCTACTGGAGATCCGTGTGAAGATGGGGGCCGGCTGGTAAGCACAGGATCCGAGACACGCGGGTGAAACGCCAGCTGGGCATGAAGGTTTGCTCGTCGTTCGTTTCCAAAAGACATGGCACGCCTCTTCTTCACGGAGCTGAAGTGAAGGTTGAGTATCAGGAAGTGTTGGCGTTTGAGTGAAGCGAAGGTGTGGTGCAGGTGCGGGGAGTGAGATTGGGCCGTTCAGATCTACAGAACAACGCATTCAGGTCATCGGCCAGTTGTTGGTCCACCACGGGGTTGGGTTGGAGATAGGAGTCCTGAAGCTTGTGAGTCGCCTCACGCCACTCCACACGGATGCCGGGTCGCTAGCTGTGCGGCTTCAGAGCATCTTTTAGCCACTCTGATATCCTTATTCAGCGTGTTCCTGGCCTGATCATACAAGGCGTTCCCCAGCCCTCTAAGCATCCGCCCTGGTAGTTCCAGCTCTGCTTCTTTGCTCCATCTCTAGGGTTGGCTTGGCTGATCTTAATCTCTTTCTGTAGGTTTTCAGAAGAAAAACCAGAGTCCCAAAACTGCTCCAGGGACCGAGCGATGCGCATCCTTTACTGTTGTGTAGCAATGATCCAGAACGTTCCTGTATCTAGTTGGTAATTGGGCAATTCATCGGAGAGATTCGATCCCCAAGAATGATAACGACAGAGTCCAGATGTTGTTGCTTATTTAGCTTTGTTAATCAAATGTATCAATTAACTAATTAAAACAATTTTACACGTTACCAACGTTTCATTGATTTAATAAATTCATTGATTTCATTGATTTAGTCTCATTTCTCCTGTTCTTCCTGCGAGACCGTTTTTGCATTAACGGATTACAAAAGAAGTTAGAGACGGCACCGGATCGATGCCCAGTACACCCAGTACCAGTACGATACCAAGATAGATAGTGGATGGGATATCAGAGATATCATGGCAGATATTGGATCCTAGACCAAACAGCAAAGTATGGAATTGGCCGTTTCAGAACTGGACTTGAATTTTCATAAGGGCTCCATCATATTTATACATCATCATCATCATCCTCATCATCCAATCAGGAAACTGACAGCCTTCAGTTTCAGAATCAGAAATTAAAAACTGGTATCGCGCCGTCTCTAATAAACAGACGGACTTGACTATGTGTCCGTCTCTACCCCCACACATTTTGATTGGGGAAGTCGACCGGGGTGCATAAACTTTTGATCATTACCGGAACGAAGACTAGCTGACGTGCTAACTTGACGTCTCCCTCAAAGACACGAAGCAGAAGTTAGAGCAGACAGTTAGCTTAGCTACGACCACAACATCAAAGCTGAATATCACGTACGCACGTGTGTGTGTGTGTGTGTGTGTGTGCGGCGCATCATATTAAAGGCGTCGAGTTCATCACCCGTGTTACTGCGACTCGAACTAAATTCGTTCAAATTAGAATTGCGTGGAAATTGGCAATTGTATGACCTGTTTTTGCGTTAAACGACTCAGAATAAAGGATTTCTCTCAGAAACATTTCACTCGTCCTCGTCAACTCAGTTACACGACAAGAACATTATCCTGCTTAAAAGTCTCAGTATAAATACCTCTAATATAAATATTCATTCAAATTTTTTTACTTATTTTATATCCTAATATTTTCCCTCATAGTGAGAATTTTCCGCCCGATAAATCTCAAGATATCAGAATAGAAAATAAATAAAACAAAATGACACAAATGCCTACAACAGACTATAAGACAATAAAACGGACTATTTAAAATAAGACAAGTTACTTTTAGATTATACAAACAAATAAATATAAAAACCAGACATAATGCAAACAATATGGGATTTTTCATATTTTTTGTATATATATATAAAATTAGTAATAATTCATTTTTTTAAAAGTCTTTAAACTGTATTTGATTACAAACTAATAATCATAACTCTTCCATTTAACAAATTCAACTAGGAGTTTATCTTTCAATTAAGCAGAGAGAGAGAGAGAGAGAGAGAGAGAGAGAGAGAGAGAGAGAGAGAGAAAGTCACATCACACACACTAACAATAAAACTAATATTAATACCTGTCTGGGTTGTGGAGCAGAGTTCATTGGTGGAGGTGGAGTGGCAAAAACAACAGAGGCAGGCTGACCGGGGGGATAAACAGCCTACGGAGAGGTGAAGGGTCAAAAGTCAGTCGTGCACAAGAACGAGGACAATCCATCGTAAAGTATTCAGAAGCTACGTAACGAGTGGACACACCCGGTGCCGTGCACAGACTGACTAATCCCTAACGAGATTCACTGACGACCATTTCCATCATCGACTAGGTGTTGCAGCACTAATTATTATGTTTATTATAATGATCAGAATTAGCAAACAAGTTATTTAGCATCAGCAGCAAACTGTCTTTCACTGCCCTACCTACTTGAACCCAATTTAAGCCTGTAATGTGACTGGTTCTCACCGATGTCAATCCTGGTGAGGGGGCGGGGTGAGGGACGGAGGGCGGTCCTGTGATAGGCTGAGGCGGTTTATTCATTTCCCGTGGCTCTGCATGAGGGGGCTCTCGAACCTTCCTGCCAAACTGGACACAACACACGACACCCATACGTTTGAAATGCAGTAATGCGTTTGATTTGATGCTGAAATATCGTTATACGTAAATGTTTTTGTTTTAGCGTAGACACTGGTTCAGGGAAACATACCCGTGTTTAAAAATAACACACGATTCGGTCACATGACAGTGACGTCAGGTCACCGCGGTTTGGGTCACTCCCAAATTACTCATAGTTTAAGCATCTAGTGCACCAGATAAGGGGAAAAAATGTTTGTTTGGTCCAAATACTAAATGGAGAATTGAACGCCAACAAACAAACATTGATACTAATTAGACATACTAATGTTCAAAACGTCATAAAGACACTCGAGAGAACAGAAACAAACCCGAAACTAACAACAGATACAGAAACTTGATTAAACTGATCCAGAAAATCAAAAATAAATAAATAAAATCATACAAGTACGTAAAAACTACAATCAGAAGAATAAATTGGACGTTGGAACTAGAAATAAAAGAATCCAAGTTCAATCTAGTATCTAGAAACTAGACAAAAGACAGGGTCGAGGAATTAGTTTTACAATGGAGGAACTTCAGAACTTTAGATATAAATGGAGAAACTAAATTTAGATCTAGGATCTAGAAACTAGACAACATTGGACATAGTGTCAGGAATCAAAGTAAGATCCAGAAACTGGATAAACATGACATACAGAATCTAGAGACCAACAACTTGGATACAAAATCTAGAAATTTGATTAAAAGTAAATGTACAGGATCTAGAAATGAGAACACAGATTCAATAAACTAAAAAGTGTGAAAAACTTCTGCAAAAAAATCCTGGGAAAAAAGACAAAACAAAACACTACAGCATAAAAAAAAAGAATGAGACAGAAATTAGACTATAAACTGAAAGTCTAGAAACTAGATTGAGATTCTCTCTCTCTCTCTCTCTCTCTCTCTCTCTATATATATATATATATATGAGGGTGAGAGAGCAAGAGAGAGAGGGGGAAATGATTCATTTTTCCTTGGTAATTATTTTGTTCTGTTCATGTTCAACACAAGAAGTCCATGTGACGTCACCGAGATCAGTACAGAATGTTTATCTGCTTACAGAGACACAAACATGTTGTTCTGTCCAAGATTCATCTGTACACCCGAGATCCTAAAATCACTTCTTACCAGTACACAGAATGAGGTCACGCTCTGCGTTTCTCACCTATAGA
The DNA here is from genome assembly GCA_025728095.1 of Prietella phreatophila. Lineage (NCBI taxonomy): Eukaryota > Metazoa > Chordata > Actinopteri > Siluriformes > Ictaluridae > Prietella > Prietella phreatophila. The sequence continues at coordinate 19,013,367 of JAOUWY010000075.1, forward strand.
TATAGTAGTGGTTCAGCACAAGGGCTTCAGAGCGCTCATTATTCTTATCTGCTTTATCCTGTCCTGTACGAACCATCTCCCTGTAATAAACCCTTTTACCTTCAGAGGACGAGTCTGCGAGTGTTGTCCAACGTCCACGACAATTTGGTGTCCCCTGGCCGGGCTTTGCCCGTGTTCTCAGCATTTCTGAACAACACGCAAAACTGGAGGATACTCGCGGAAAGGTTCCAGCCTGGAATTTGTGACGATGCAGGCAAAGGTTTGGCCTGTGTTCTGCAGAGGGCAGGACTGATGTTGCCTCACCACTGCCTGATAGGACTCATCCCGAATTTAGAATTAGAATTCGATGAGGTCATTGTGTATTGCTGCCTGTGTGAATGGGAGTCAACTGTACT
>JAOUWY010000075.1:19042165-19054665 GCA_025728095.1 Prietella phreatophila
ACACACAGACACACACACAGACACACACACAGACACACACAGACACACACAGACACACACAGACACACACAGACACACACAGACAAAATGGAGAGAAAGAGACAGCTGAATGAGAACATACAAGGAAGTTTAGGGGAATTGCAGCCATTCATTAAAAGGGTTTAGGTTTAGCTTGATCCCCAATGCTCTGTCCTTTCCAGCCTCTCTTTCCATTCAACCCCCCCCCCCACACACACACACCCACCCATCCTTTCCCTCCACATTTCCTTCACCATCACCCCCTGCTGTCTCTTATACTGCATTTGTTTCACGCTCTGTCAAAAAACTAATGTGGTAATAAGCTTCTTTCAGACATGAACACTATATGAATCTACTGAAACAGCACACAGTCTGTTCACTTTTCTGACATGGGACACATACTAGGACTAGTTATAAAGTTGTCACAAAAGCACTCGAATCATAATATATAAGTGGAGTGGATACATCTTTTTTTCAAAAAGGATGCATAAATCCAATAAACTCATTTGAGAGAGAGAGTGCACAAAAGTCTAAAAAATAATTGTTTGAGTTTTTATTATGTAGCACATTTAAATTGCAATACACAAAATATATGATCCACATGCAACTTACTTTAAGACCAAAGGATTCTTTACGCATGTGTGTGGAAAGGTTTCAATTTGTATTCAGCAGTGGGAAAGACAGGTCTCCCATGGATCTCCTTTTTGGGAAATAAAGAAGGAAGTGCATATTTTGGAAACTTACTCTCTGTGGTTGGAGTAGAGGGCTTCTTGCTTTTCTTGTCAGCTGGTGTTGAGCTTGAGGCACTGGGATCTGAAGAAACAGTAGACAGTGTGTGAAATGCTGACTTTTCTAAATATATGCTGGGAGAAAAAGAAAAAAAGAAGAGTGATTGAGATGGAGAAAGAACAGAGGAAGATTGAGAGAACATCATTACTTATTATGGGTTGGCATGCATTAATAAATCCACCACATATCTGTACAAGTCCAACAAAACTTGGTGGGAAACCCCCTCCCCAAAACAAACAAACAAACACACTACTATTCAGGTTATGTGCAACAGCAGTTTTTTCTTACAAATACAGTCATCCTGCCTGCACCTATAGGGGCGTGTAGCTGGGAGGCCATGCTGGCTGACCTTGGTAATTGCAGGAAACTGCTGGGATGGAAGGAGAGTCAGCCAGTCACACCTCCCAGACCAAATTTGCAGATTTGTAAACTCTACAACACAGAGCTTAAACAGCACTGAACTTTAATCCATAGATCTACAGGATGCATGGCGGGGTTACATTTTGGTCCAAAACTGAATTTGCTTACCATCAACCAGCACCATGCAGCAGCACTCAGCATTTCCTGCACTGCTTTCAGCTCTGCACACATACTGGCCCTCATCTTCAGGCAAGGCCTTATCGATGGTCAGGGAGCACAGGCCACCTGATTGTACAGAACACACAGAGAAATGCAAAACACACACACACATCATATATACATTGAAAAGGACAGAGGATCTTCAGTTTGAGTCGAACACGTGTGATTCCAATGAGAAACTTGTACAGGATTTTAATCAGATTGTGGACCCATTTCTATAGGAATACAAGATTCTATAAGATTCCTATTGTAGGACAAGACATAAATATCCTGTAGGACCACCTTTACAGGATTTTAAATGGGAAAATTCGGGTTCTTATTCAGGTCTATATGGGAATTCAACGTGATAATTTTTAAGGATCATAAAGGAGTCCTTTACCAGTGTAAATTTGTTTACTAACCCAATAGTACTTTTTTGATGGTGTCTTGCAGTTTCATTGAGCCGACATTAATGTAGACACAGTACAGAGAACATCAAGCTTATGTTTCACATTGGTGAACCTGTAGCTGCAGTAACATCAACAAGATCCTATTACTAATTTTTTTTATATAGATAGAGAGAGAGAGAGCGAGAGTGCTTTTTCAGGAGACTGTATTTTAAGTAAAATCCAATTTAGTAAAATCCAAATAAGTTTTACAGATCTTTATTGGAAAGGGTTGAAACAAGGTTTTTCAAACTCATCTTGAACAAAACTGGATGAAACCCATCAACTGGATCAAATGCAACACTATGCAGCCAAAGCACTGCGTGTTATCCATTAATGGCTCCAGACAACAGAAGACCAGCCTTCGAAAGCTTTATTGGTGTTTATAAACTTAGTACATTCAAGAAATCCTCTGCTATCCTTATGCTCACTATTCATACTTCTGTAAACCCGCCTTTATAAGGAAATCATTAGGTGTAGACTGGAGACAAAATGGAAAGCAGTTATAATGCTAATAGATAGTGTGTTTAGTTATTTTGGCTCATACTCATACACTGAGATGAAGCAGACCTCTTGGACTGGACATCAAATTGGGCATCTAAATTTGTGGCACCAGTTTTAAACCCCATTCCCATTATTTATCTAGAGTAACTGCATATGAGAAGAGTTCTCATTCTGGAGCACATCGATGGAGTTAGAACAAGGGCTCAGACAACATTGCTGAAAAATTGCTTGACTCCAAGCTCCTATTCATATTACATTCTCATATGATTTTCCTAATCAAGTCTGCATGTTGGAGGAATGTGTGTGAGACATAAAATAACCTACATGAGGAAATACAATGCAGAGATCATTAAATTTGACATCTAATGATAAACTACTGTTGCTGCACAGTGTAGAAAGAATAATGTCCTAAACAAAAGCGCACAAGCAACAATGTTAACCCAAATATATTTGAGATTTTGAAGGTAACATAAATAATAACTAATTGCAAATATTTATAACAATGTATAAGAAAAATAACATGGATTAATTAAAACAGTAGTTTTAATTTCAGTTTTGTTTTGATGCAACAAAACAAAAAAACAAATATGAAGGACAAATTTCATACTAACCGTCATTGGTAATGATGATAAATTTGGATGGCTTGATAACTTTTCCATCTAGACTCCATGTGACCGTAGCAGGTGATTCAGATGAAAACTGGCAATGCAAATGTAAGCGTTCCCCATCTAATACTCTCACATCTCTCAGTTTTTGTGTGAAAAGTGGCTCTCCTGCATTCATTTTCTCTTGCATCCCTCCATGTACACAGTTCAGATCATTTTCCTTCCCTGCGGAGCTCTTTGGCTCTGGGATCTCTGTATTATTCTCTACACCCCCTTGTTTCTTATTCTTGTTTAACACAGATCTAAAGTCAGTTGGTTCATTTTGGTTGAGATCTGCCTTTGCAGAATAAGCTGAAGCAGGTTTGGGGCCCACAGTTCCTTTCTTGCCCAACACTGCTCTAAAGTCCACCTGCTGGGGGAAGTGGATCTTCCTTTCGTCCTCACTTTGGGACTTCGGCTTGATTTGCCGTTGGAGGTTGCTCCTGAAGTCCATCTGCTCGGCAGTGGTCTCCTTCAGGTCCTCCTCCAAGACACTCTTGGGGGTGACCTTCCGTCCCAGCACAGTTCGGAAGTCAATCTGCTCAGCCTCCTTCTGTCTGATTTGGTCTTCCCGATGCTCCTTGGTCTCCACTCGCCTTTTCAGAAGACCGCGGGAAGCGACTGACTCCTCTGGTTCCCAACGGCCCCAAACCGGATCCGGCTCTGATGGGAGTGCTGTAGAGCTTGGTGCCTCTCTCTGCTCTCCCTTGTCTCGCTCTGTCCTCTCCACCCCTCCAGATCTCTTATCAGCCCCTCTACAGTGAAGGGAAAGCAGCAGAAAGAACACAGCAATGTTTAAAAAATAACAGCCCACACAAGAGAGCAGCATAAATGAGCAAGGATTTAGTCAAACACAGCACAAAGTTACATCACAGATGACTTCAGAGGCCTTATAAGGAAAGGAGTCTAAAAGGGGCGCTTTTGCTAGAGCGCTCCCCTTGAGACTACAGCGCAGCTGGAGGAACCGGCATCAACAATTTGTTAAGCTAGAGGGTTTACAGATTATTGGCTGAGCCTGGATGCAGAGCTATCTATAAATAACGCTACAAAACAAAAGAGAGAGGGGGAACTTACGCTTTATAAGATTCATGCCCAGTCTCCTCATTAACTAACAAAGGGGCCACTGCGCTGCAGTCTCCGATTTTGTTTCTGCAAAAGACAAAAGAATTGTGGGTTCAGACAAAAACTGGAGAAGCAGCACAATATTATGCAGAATTGAAAATATGAAAATGAACATCCTTCATTTTCTGCACTATATTTTTGAAGGAAGTGAAAGCACTTCATCTACCACTTCTGTTCCACACATAAAACTTCAAAACTGAAGCCTATTGTTTCTCCCCTTATTCATAAAATAATACAATACAAATCCATGAATTTAAATAACAACGTAACTTCCTCTGGTCTCCCCAAAACCTGACCTGAGTGGGATTTGTCAATTCACTGATTTTGCTAACTTTGAACATTTATCAGGAATATGAAAAGACAAACAAACATTTACAAAAGAAAGCTCGTAAAGAGCTCATACCTGAGATGGATCTCGTAGTTTCCAGCATGGTGAGCTTTCACTCTCCTGATAAGGAGTGAAACTACATCCTCTTTCTGCAGCATCTCAAAGTCCTGCCCAGGGGACACAGGATGTCCATCTTTCATCCAGAGGAATTCTGGGAAGGGGTCTCCTGCGATGGCACAGGAAAGCAGAGCATGCTGACCCTCACACACTGTGGTGGACTTTGGCTTAGTGATGAACCATGGTTGTACACCATCCTGGGGCTCTGAAAAACACACGCACACACAACTTTTTAAAATCCCACTTCCGCTTAATTCCAAAGGAATTCTGCCCAATCCCACATTTATTATTTCAGTTGTACCTGCCCCTGAGAAGAAGAAAAATTTACTGATGAATAAATTAATGAATGCTGCAAAAGTGTTGCACAACATCACCTTGTGATATGCTTCCATGTTAATCTACCATACATGGTCTTTCATTGGCCAGCAAGCACCATATCACAAATACTGCTGCTTGAATGAGAGAAAAAGCTGCCTGCTAATACACCTGGGATCTAGGCCCCAATGCATCCCTTTAGCTCAGGTAAAAGGCACCACTTTAATGCTGGTTATTGCATAATAACACGTAATAATAATGTTGATCAATACCTTGCACAGTGAGCGAAGCTTCAGTACGAGCTTCTCCCACCTCATTCCATGCCTCACAAGTATACGTGCCGGTGTCTTCTGGAAACACTTCCTGTATGAAAAGGCTGTACTGGCTGCCTTTGCTCTCAAAATGAAAGTCTTCAGACTCTTGAATCTCCTTGCCATTTTGCAGCCAGAGCACCTCTGGAGCAGGATGTCCTAAACACCACATTCAGATATGTCAAAGCATCACTGTATGTCACCTGTTATTTAAAAAGAGTCATTTAAATAGATTTAACCACTACTAAATGACAAACACTTAAAATAAGAATAGATTATTTTTTTTGTTACTGAAGCAAACATGCCACAATGTTTCCATTTTAGCCTTTGTTGTATCATACAATCTGAAAGAAATTTGTAAGAGAATTCTCAGAATTGTAACTCCTCTAGAGGTTGATGCACAGGAACAGCCCTGAGGCGAAAAGCATTTACACAATCCAAACAACAGATCACGGGAGAGGTTAGCCAAAAAAAACAAAAAAAAAAACCAAAAAAAAAACCACATACAACTCAGAACTACAGACAAATACAGTAGGAAAGTAGGACACAATACAGAATACTAATATAAACTCAACATAAATATAAAAGCAAAGAAAGCACAGTGCTATCTAGAGGAAAACTTTGAAATAAAAGCAATCATGGGCATTTTAAGTATTATCATCATATATTTCTGGCAGAAATATTATTACTAGCATTGCATATGCACAGCACTAGGGTCCCTGGTTTGATCCTGATATAGGTTTAATGTCTGTACATGCTCTCCTCATAATGGTATAGGTTTCCTCCAGTTTCCTCCCACTTCCCAGAAATATATCAGTAAGTGGACCGGCTACACTACAGTATCCCAAGGTGTGACCGAGTGTGTGAATGTGTGTATGCATGGGGCCCTGCAATGGACTGGAATCCCATCCAGGGAGTATTCCTGCCTCATGCCTAGTGTTCCCAGGATAGGCTCTGGATATACTGCCATCCTGTTCAGCAGTTAATGAATATGAACGAATTAGACTGTACTTCCTGGTTAAAGAGTGGATTGATGTGCAGAAGAAACAGTACACAAGTAACAATGCACTGCAGACAGAATATCTCTTACCCATAACCTCCACAGTCATGGTAACTTGGCTGCCATCCATGACCCTTAGATCATGCAGTTCCTTTATGAACACTGGAGCAGAGAGTCCCTTCTGCTCAGAGACCGGCACAGAAACTGGACTTTTAACATTTGACTTGGCTGGAACAACCACACAGAGAGAAAAGTAGATAACGAGATTAAAATGTGACTCTTCGCAGAGCAGGTTTTTTAAAAATTTTAATCTAACTGAATACGTGTCAAATGTCATTTTTAAAATGATAAAATTGCATTTAAAATGTACTGTGCTGCTTGAAAGTTGGAGAACAATGGAGATTTCTGAGGACCTCAGAAAAAGAGAGTTGTTGATGTTCATCAGGCTGGAAAAGGTTACAAAACCATCTCTAAAGAGTTTGGACTCCACCAATCCCCAGACAGACTCTGTACAAATGGCATAAATTCAAGACCATTGATACCCTCTCCAGGAGTGGTTGACCAAAAGCAAGACATGTAATATTCCATGAGGACACAAAGGAACCCAGGGTAACTTCTAAGCAACTAAAGGCCTCGCTCACATTGGCTAATGTTAAATGTTCATGAGTCCGCCATCAGGAGAACACTGAACAACAAATGGTGTGCATGGAATAGTTGCAATGAGAAAGCCACTGCTCTCCAAAAAGAACATTGCTGCCCATCTGCAGTTTGCTAAAGATCATGTGGACAAGCAAAAAATGCTATTGGGAAAATGTTTTGTGGATAGATGAGACCCAAAATTAAACATTTTGGTTTAAATGAGAATCATTACGTGATTCAATCTGTTAAACATGGTGGCAGTAGTATCACGTTTAGGCTCATTTTGCTTTTATACCAGCAAATTCTAAAGCAAACTGTCAGGACATCTGTTCACAAACTGAATCTCAAGAGAAAATGAGTCATGCAGAAAGTCACCGACCCTAAACACACAAGTCGTTCTGCCAAAGAGTGGTTAAAGAAGAATAAAGTTAATGTTTTGGAATGGCCTGACCTTAATCCAATAGTAATGTTGTGGAAGGACCTGAAACAAGCAGTTCATCTGAGGAAACACACCAACATCCCAGAGATGAAGCTGTTCTGTACTGAGGAATGGGCTAAAACTCCTACAAGCCAAAACATTTACCAACACCAAGTGTTACATCTTTGCATGTCGTTTTTCTGTGTAATTGCTGATGGTTGATGTTGGTTTTTTACTGCCTGGTAGTACACAAACTACACATAGATGATAAGTCCACCTCAGCTAGAGGTCAGGGCCAAACTAATGTACCTTGGATTAAGGACAGAATATCATCTGTCTATCGATGTTTTGTCAGTACATAGTAGTTTTGGCTTCACAGAATGAGTCATTATATTTATTTTTACTTTGCTCTTAATTGTTTCCTAATTTTATGTTAGAATACATACGTGTGTGTGTGTGTGTGTGTGTGTGTGTGTGTGTGTGCCCATTTAATCTTATTGGTGTGTGGTTTGTGGTTTGAGCACAGTATTGAAATATTGACATGCTCAGCGGTTGCATGCATTGCTGGTTCCTGTTCCGTTCCCTGGCCTACTCATTACAATTCACCACACAAGTCCCAAATTCATTAGCTTTGTGTTCAAATCATGAGACTGTTTTAAAACCTTTGAGAAAAAGAAGAACCAATATAAAACAACTAAGCAATACAGGGACCTGAGGAAACAGTCCTGATCCACTCCAAGTCTGCTGATTTCGGCAAGATGAGATCATCATGACCTCAGTATACAAACATGGCCATAATCCTATTAATTTAATATGATACCAGAGAGTCTGATATTTTTCTGAGAATCACTTAGTTGTAGGGGACCTTTAATATTACATGATCCAATTTATGTATAGAGGCTAAAAACAAGACCAGGTGAAGAGACTCACAAATCAATACCAAAACCAATTTAAAATCTATACAGAATGATCTCTAAACAGAATGTCGTCATCGTACTACCATAAGGACTTCACTTAGCTCCTGAGATGCGTGTTAAATAAATGCACATATGATTATATTTATAACAACAACAACACTATGTACACAATGCGAGGTCAATCTTATCCACTACTGAATTCCAGTAGCCTCCCTCACGGTCAGCATGGCCAACTTCTTCTTGCTATCCCCATATACAGCTCTACAAGTCCAGAAATGCAGGCTGGTGATTAACGTCCATGTGCACATTGTTTCATAAATCTCTTTATATTATTTGTGCATTATGTGTAATTTGTTCAAAAGAAGTAACATATCCCTTATTACATCCTTCTCCTCTGCAATACTGGCTTCTGTCCACATCTGTCAGAAGGACAGGCAGTACTGGCCTATCAGTTCCAGCCACGGCTGTGTGGGAAAACACTGGTATTTCACATTTTTAACTTGCATCAATGTTGAACGTTTGCCACAGAGCAGTTCACAGACAGCAGCAATACAAGCAGGAACACAGAAAGCAGCTGTTCTTTTAATCCTACAGAAATATCTCCTAGAATGCAAAGCCATGGGATTCACTTATTAAAAGGAAGCGAAGTGTCCTCCAAAAAATTTTAAAAAATGTAAAAAATGGAAAGAACGAAACTCGTATCTGAACTTTGCCAAGATAAGATGTAATATAATATTTCCACTCTCCACAGTACAAAGGTTTAAGAGGTCCTGGTGAATATATGGAAAAAATTTAGATATTTTGATAGAACCTGATATGAGAATGGTCAACTCCATTAAATCAATTATTTTCATCAAGGGAGAAAAAAAAAAAAGTCAGGATAATTTGAGCAATGGGAAATTTTCCTTTTCTTTCAGAGTCTTTTAATATCCTAAGAGCTGGCATGATTTCAGCTCTGTGTAGGAAACAGTGGCATGTCTGTATTTGGGGTAATCCAGTAACTTCTGAACATGCCTTTAACCCTCTCATACTGGTTTGATTCTTGCATTCTTAAAATGATTTTCTGTGTTTTTATGAGTGTTGTCTTGATCACAACCATTCTCTGGTGATTGTGTGTCTTCTGTCTTTTATTACAGATTCTAATGCTGTTTGGGATGGGAATTTTTATTTCCTCTTTTTTTCCAGCTCATGGTGGGACAATAGACAACACATCCATACCTTTAACCAGCACTCGGGCAGTGCACACTGCTCGCCCATTCGCATTCTCAGCCACACAAGAGTACACGCCTTCATCAGCACACACTGCATCCTGTACAGTCAGCTGGGCCTGAACACCATCAAACACAGTGTTTCCATATGGGATTGTTTTATCTGAGCGAGAGAGAGAGAGAGAGAGAGAGACCATTAAAAGGATCCGCATAACATGCAGGTGTGCATGTGTTACTGTATGTAACAGGTTATAGCCCACTTCCTCTATATAAGAGTTCTGGGGGTTACCACAAACTTGATCATTTCCTCATGAAACTGATATTTGTCATGTACTTATTTACTGTATAAAGGAACAGGTGGTAATATTCCCATCAGTACTGTTCTTAAATGATCAGATAATAAATGCTATCAGTAAACAATTTATTTATAACTTATTCATGTTATGATTGAGGTCATCACCCTGTTTTATATAAACACACTGTATATACACACCACACATTCTTGAAATTTAGTGAAACCTTTAGAATTCATATTTCTGCATAAATGTGTCCTAAAACATCAGATTTTCACACAGGTCCTAGAAGTAGACAAAAAGAACCCAAATAAACAAATCAAACAAAAATACTACACAGCCATTTATTTATTAAGGAAAATGATCCAATATTACAAATCTGAGTGGAAAAAGTACGTGATTAGCCATTAATTTAAAGGTGAAATTAGAGTCAGGTGTTTTCAAATCAAATCAAAGGGATGACAATCGGGTGTGAGTGAGCACCTGGTTTTATTTAAAGAACAGGGATCCATCAGAGTCTGATCTTCACAACACATGTTTGTGGAAGTGCATCACGGTACGAACAAATGAGGACCTCAGAAAAAGAGTTGTTGCTCATCGGACTGGAACTCTGTAGAGTTTGGACTTCAACAATCCACATTCAGACAGATTGGGTACAAATGGATGAAATTCAAGAACCTCTCCAGGAGTGGTCGAGCAGCAAAGATCACTCCAAGAGCAAGACGTGTAATAGTCCATGAGGTCAAAGGAACCCACGGTAACTTCTTAGGAAATAAAGGCCTCCGTCACTTTGGCTAATGTTAATGTTCATGAGCCCACCATCAGGAGAACACTGAACAACATTGGCGTCAACGGCAGGGTTGCAAGTAGAAAGCCACTGCTCTCCAAAAAGAGCATTGCTGCCTTATTGAAACCCACAAACATCCCAGAGTTGCAGCTGTTCTATACTGAGGAATGGACTAAAATTCCTCTAAGCTGATGTGCAGGACTGATCAAGTTACTGGAAACATTTAGTTGCAATTATTGTTGCATAAGGGGGTCAGACACTGAAAGTAATGGTTCACATACTTTTGCCAATCAAATATAATAATTGATCATTTTCCTCAATAAATAAATGACCAAGTATAATATTTTTGTCTCATTTGTTTAATTGGGTTCCCTTGGTCTACTTTTAGAACTTGGGCGAAAAACTAATGATGTTTTAAGTCATATTTATGCAGATATATAGAAAATGTTAAAAGGTTCACAAACTTTTAAGCACCACTGTATATAGATAGATAGCATTCACCATAACAGTTTGTAGCTGTTATGCTATAATATCTAAGTGGCCGAGACACGTGGAGCTAGCCAACCGCAACTTTTCGAATACAGAGCAACACACTCAGCTATCTACCCTCTTCTGCATATACATACATTAGTATCACTGTGATTGACAGGGGAAACAGTAATGCAGTCACTCCCACCCTGAGAGCATGGCCAATTTTACCCCCTTGGTACCTAGTTATGGATGACCGTGGTATCATCCAAATTTCAAACTTGCGAATGCTATAAATGAATCATTTAACACAGTGGCAGAGCAAGTGCTAAATTATTTGCTTATGCAAACTGCTAGAATATTTTCTTTGTTTGTGTTAAGACAGACTTCACATTGTAACATGCTTAATATGCAGTCAGACATTTGGACATAGCTGTTCATAGAAACGTTTTCTTCATTTTTCTGCTATTTTAGAAGAATAGTGCTGAAGTTTAACATGACACAAAACATATGGAAATATGCAGTCAAACAAATGAAATCTATTTCAAATTCTTAACAGTATTCCGGATAAAGCTTTGCACAAGCTTGACATCATTTCAACCAGTTTCCTGAAGGAGCTCTTTAAAGTTCCCACACAGGCAGAGAACCTTTGGCTGCTTCTTCTAAATTTGTTTGGAAAAAGTGAAAACTCCTTATAATGAAATACATTTTGATTCAGAAATTAATATTCATATATTAACGTCACTATTTACAAAGTCCATTATTTTGTCTTAGGAACAAATTTGAACCATAAGCCTATGTCAGAATGATCATCTCCAAAGTTTTGGCTGGTGAAGTACACAGACAACTTAAAGAAAAGAAAAAAAGAGCAACCACATATAACCAGAGCAGCTTCAATTTGCAAGAAGCTCTCATATGAATCAATGTCTATGTTGTAGTTAAAAACCTCACCAAGTCCAGGCAAGTGTAACATTTCAGAGTAATTGATGCATGTTTTTCCTTTATACGGCTCATGGACCACATAATGTTTTAAATGCAGCTTTCTGACTCTAGAGGGGGATCTCAACAGCAAAAAGCCCTAAACTTTGGTTTAAGGGTAAGCAGATAAACCAGCACATTTGTGCAAGATAAATTACACAAACAGACTTGGTCCAGATAAAAGACATAAGATTAGGGGCTTGTGGGACACACACACACATACACTTTACTGTGCATAAAACAAGTTAGTTTTTTTTTTTTTGTGTGTGCGCTCACTGCAGCTAGACTTTTAAATAATTTATAAAACCATCCAACCATCCATCTTCTACCACTTACTCCTTCTTCAGGGTCGCAGGGGACCTGGAGCCTTTCCCAGGGGACATCGGGCACAAGGCGGGGTACACCCTGAACAGGGTGCCAGTTTTATAAATCCATTGCATCTAGAGACATTCTGTCTTGAACACATCCAGGAGATTTCAAATATTCCTAAAACCCCACTGTGTCTGTAGACGTGTAATTTTCAGAACTACTGAGATTGGATGTGAGAAGACTGTAATATATAAATAAATCGGCACTGTTGCCCTCTGTTGGCTAGAAAGTGTACTACAAAATACATAACTATAAATACAGCTAGTGGATC
>JAOUWY010000075.1:19105718-19118801 GCA_025728095.1 Prietella phreatophila
GGAACCTGGAGCCTATCCCAGGGAGCATCGGGCACAAGGCGGGGTACACCCTGGACAGGGCGCCAGTCCATCACAGGACCCTGGAGGTGTGAGGCGAATGTGCTTTGAGAAATTCCCTACATAATAATAATTTTAAAAAAATAAAATTAATAAAATTAATAATAATAATAATAATAATAATTCAGTTCCACTGTGTTCTTCTGGTTGCGGAAATTGAGGACAAGGCTGAGGTTGAGGATGAGGTTGAGGGTGAGGTCGAGGGTGAAGGATGAGGCTGAGGTTGAGGGTGAAGGATGAGGATGAGGGTGAGATTGAGGGTGAAGGATGAGGTTGAGAGTGAGGTTGAGGGTGAAGGATGAGGTTGAGGATGAGGTTAGAGTTAAAGTTAGATGCTGGTAATTATCAGCATGCATTAATAATTATATTGATGTGAGGTCCTAACAAGGAAAGTGAGACAAGAATGTGTGTGTGTGTGTGTGTGTGTGTGTGTGTGTGTGTGTGTGTGTGTGTGTGTGTGTCTGTGTGTTTGTGTGTGTCTAGGGTCTAGGAGGGGGGTGGGGAATTTTGTTTTGTACCTACTGTACCAACAACACAAAGAGAGTATGATGTAATATCACTGCTAGTGGACATATTTGGAATCAGTTGTAATAACATTAATGGCGAGTCTTCTGCAGGCTTAGACAAAATGCATGTAGACCATAGAAGCATCAGCAGTCTGGTTGTGGTTTAGTGCTGATTTATGCACACTTCCCATGCATTGCATTCCATAAGCAACTCAGTGCAGGTGTAAATTCTTAAATTAAAGCTGACGTTCTGTGCTTTTGCTTATTATTCATTCTCTGATTTGCAGATCTGATGTGCTGCAATACAGAGGTGAAAAAGCAAATTATGTCATTACCATCATGTGGGCTTGAACATGCATATTTTCCTGGTTATTAATTAGCAGAATGAAGCTTTTTAGCATGGGGATTTGGAAACTCTGTATTGGGTTGGCAGTGTACAAGCAAGATTTTAAGAATTTACTGCAACATCTTCAGCACCCCTGCCATCTCCCCACAGATTTAGCTCGTAAGATCAGCTTCTGGATAATAAAAACTAGAGACTCATATACTGTACACAAACCGTTTTTTGGCATTGCCTTTAGAGCGAGTAGTATCTTTGGTAAGCAGAGGAAATGAAAACAGGTATTGAAATAGATCTACTGGAGATTCTATTGCTCATTTGTTCTTCATGAGAAGGGGCATATCAGGTTCATCTTTGCCCAGTAAGGGATCACTCTCACTGGGCTAGCAGACCCAAGGACATGCCAGTGGAAGCACAGAGGAGTCATGCATATTTAATATCCTGCTTACTCAGTCTGCTTCATAGGTATATGGTAGATATGATAAAGTGATGCCTACAATAGCAAGATATTGCAGATAATATACTTCTCATTGTGGAGGATTGATATTTGCATTAGATGACCCTCTCTTTAGCTTGAACTTTCTTGAATAAAATTGTAGGCATACTTTAGATTGAGCTCACTAGATGCATGTGCTTTGCATATTCTTTGTAGTAGCATTTAGTCTTGGTCAGCATTGCATCCATGGAGGTGATTCAGGACTTTGTGTAAATGTAACATCTGACAGTGAAATCCTGCAGAGCAAGTGCTGTGTTCAGCAGTTACACGTCTAGACTGGAACACTGGAAACACACACACACACACACACACACACACACACACACACACACACACACACACACACGCACACACACACAGATGCTAGTAATGCATCAACATTCAAAGAGAGGAAAAAGCCTGGGAGAGGCCAAAAAAATGTTTTAGTTTTTCTTTCCTGTTTTGGGCTTTCTGTCTGCAAGATGATTACTGTGAAATCCTTCAAAAGGGCCGTCATTATTAGTGATGCAAACTGTAGCCAGGGGACTCCAACTCCATTTGTGCATATTGTGAACAAGCCTTGTGTAAATTATTGTGTTTTGAGTGTTCTCTCTCTGTGTATACAGACACGTGTAAGTTCTGGTGTGATATGTAAGGAATAGGGGGTAGGAAAATAATCACTGATGAGGTGGTGTGATGTGGCTTTACATGCCATTAAGTTCCTAAGCTAACCATTTAAAAAAAATAAATTTACTGGAAACTAACAAAAAAAAAAGACCATACTTTACAGTGCTGTGAGCTCATCTGTTTTTGTGTATATATCATACTAAATACGCAATAGAGTTTTTATTATTATTATTTTTTATTGAAGCAAAAAACTTTGTCCAACACTTATTACCCATATGAAAAACTTGTTGCCCCCTTAAACTTAAAAACTTGTTGTGCCACCTTTAGCAGCAATAACTATAAGCAAACACTTCCGATAACTGAAGATTAGTCTTTCACAGTGCTGTGGTGGAATTTTGTCCCACTCTTCTCTGCGAACTGCTTTATTTCAGCCACATTGGAGAGTTTTCGAGCATGCCACAGCATCTACATCATCATCAATCACTGTTCTGCTGCATAATCCAGTTGAGCTTGAGTTTTAATTTACAGACTGAAGACACTCTCCTTTAGGATTTTTTTCTGGATTTTCTGGTAGAGAACAGAATTCATGTTTCTTTCAATTATTGTTATTTAATTATTCAATTATAAGTCTTTCAATCCATTCCGCTTTCGAATTATCAGTCCACAGAACATTCTCCCAAAAGGTTTGAGGATCATCACAGTGTGTTTTGGCAAAATTAAGTCAAACCTGAAGGTTCTTCTAGGTTGGCAGTGGTTTTGTCTTGCCACTCTTCCATAGATGCCATTTTTTCCCAGTGTCTTTCTGATAGTGGAGTCATGAACAGTGACCTTTATTGATGCAAGGGAGGCCTGTAGCTCCTTTGATGTTGTCCTTGGCTCTTTTGTGACTTCCTGGATGAGTTGTTGCTGGGCTCTGGGAGGAATTTTGGAAGGTCGACCACTTCTCGGAAGGTTCACTACTGTGCTGAGGTTTTCCATTTGGAGATGAAGGCTCTCTCTGTGGTTCTTTGGAGTCCCAAAGTCTTTGAAATAATTTTGTAACCCTTCCCAGACTGATATATTTCAATCACCTTCTTCCTCATAATTTCTGGAATTTCTTTCAACTTTGGCATAGTGTGTTATTGAGTAAGACCCTTTAACCAGCTTCATGTTGTTTGTTTCATTTAAAAACTGTATTTTGTGTTTACTCAGGTTGCCTTTGCTTTGATTTTGTTTTAATTTCTGAAACAATTTAATATGAGATCACCACAAAAACAGAGGAAATCCGGACAGGGCAAATTCACAGCACTGTATATACATTTATTTTTACGTTGTATGTTGTGTAACATCTAAAGCAGCAACAATCTCTTTTTTGATAAGACGTTTATAAGGCAAACAATTCTTGTCATGTTATGCAAATCACTCTGTGCTGATGATTTCTCTGAAAACCTAAAGGGGCAGTGTTTACTGCTGTTGTGAATGTTGCAAAGTGCTGACAATAGAATTCCTTCCAATGTTAAATGTCTCCTTGTTTACACCCATTATGAACCTGTGATTTAAATGACAACCAGCACTACTGTCACTACTATAGAAAAATAATCAACACCCTCTGACCAATCAGAACAGTGTTGTGGAATAAATGAATGCAATTCAGAGTGATAGATTTTTAGTGATTTTAGTGAAAAACTAAAATCTGGATTTTATAAAGTGAAATGTATTTAATCAAACAGAAGGAATAAGAACATGACTGCATTAATATGGCTGTTGGTTCATTTTTGTAGAATAGATCTGTATATGTTCCTTATTATTTAGGTGCAGTGGTGGATTTCAGTGTAACATATTTCACATAACATATTTCAAAGACCACTTTATTAGGAATATGTGTACACCTGTACATTCATGCTGTTATCTAATCAACTGTGACAGCAGTGCAATGCATAAAATCCGCAGATATAGGTCAAGAGCTTCAGTTAATGTTCACATCAAACATCAGAATGGGGAAAAAGTAGTATCTCTGTGACTTTGATCATGGCATGGTTGTTGGTGTCAGATGGGCTGGTTTGAATATTTCAGGAACTGCTGATCTCCTGAGCATTTCACACACATTAGTCTCTATGGTTTATACAGAATGTCTGTAAAAATTGATTTATGTAAAAATGCTGACTGTTTATGGAATCAAGGCTTCTGTTCTCTCAAACCTCAGTGCACATCTCTAGAGTCACCGGCATTACACAATGCCTTAAATGTTTATTTTATGGGTTCTACATTAGGGTGTCAGTAGTCTTAATAGACTCAGTGTTCAGATAAAAACATCATTGAGGCAGAAACAGAGGCAGTCAGCAGGTCTGCAGAAGAAATGTGGCAGGTTCCCCAAGATACTTTAAATAACGTAGCTTATTAAATGTTGCTTATTAAATTAAATGACTGTACCAAAGAATACTGGTACAGTTTTAAAAGGGAAAAGGTGTACATACCAAATGTTGATGTGATATTTTTTACTCTTTGCTGCTATTTATAGTATTTACAGTAATTTGTTTGATATCTAACTTATTGATATCTTTTTTGCAATGCATATTTGTTTCATAAGTTTTCCAAACACCATTGCACAGTATAGTATACAGTATATTTTCTAGTTCTGAAAGTCCAAGATTAACGTGATAATCTTCACTCTTCATATTTCCTAACTTTACTTATACAAGTTCAGAGATTACAGTGGGCTCCTACTCTAGAGACCTTGCCAAGATGTGTACACTGGACCTATAAGAATCATACATTACTACTTACTAGAAACATCTGGCAAAAACATTCGGTATGAGAGATGGAATGAGTGAGACCCACTTATTGAATTCACGAGCCTTCGGCTGGCCGGGTAGGAAAATATGTCTTACAGATAATGGCATGAGGCTGGTTTTCTTTCCTACAAGATAATGAGTGTGTCTGAAACTGGGTGAGCTGCTGCAGGTCTGATCAATGTAAGTCTAGATGTAAGCCTCATTTGTATGACCATGCTAAGGAAAGAGCCTTTACAGAGCCATTAGGTGTGTTGCTAGATTTGCTGACCTGAGGCCTATTTTGGCCTTGAGCAGTGCACCATGAAAAGATGTGTGTAATTTTAAGGCTGCTGAACATGAACAATATATTTTTGTGTATTTGGTATGTTATTGCTATTTTTAAGATTAAGGTGATAGAAAATTTTAGCCATACCATTAGCCTCATATGGAACACAGCTGTTGGATTAATGAACACATCATGAGCATTGGCACTGCGCACATACAGCTTCTCTGCCAGTACAAACCAACTGGTCCCGTTAAAGTAAAAAGCAGGCAAATGTAAAGTAAAAACAGAAGTGCTGTTGATATATTATGAGAGTAGTGAATACATGGAAAGAGTTGAAAGGAGAGTGCAACACAAGTGTGAGAGGACAAGAGTATAGGATCTAGCTTCAGGTAGCGCAATAAACACAGCTGAAAGGATGAAAAGAAGCACCAACATTGGTTTCAGAGTTGTATTCAGTGCTCTAGTCAGTGCTGTTGTAAATCACAGAGCCTTTGCAAGCGTAAAGCATTGAGCAGTATCAAAGACAGAAAGCGAACAGGGTCAGCTGGAAATGGCGAAGGAAATTTACACTTTAAAGCCTCTGCATGTTTATGAACTTGGCAGCACAGCGTACATCAGTGTCATGTAATAAACGTTGCCATCAGTTCAGTAAAGATTGATAGTAAATAGGAGGATTGAGGGGTTACTATACAACTGAGCCGAGTCTACTCTACTGAGTAAGTCTTTAAAATGCTTCTGTGACAGCTGAAGTTAAATTACAGTTGAACAGTTCTCTCAAGGGAGGACACCGATAACAAATAATGCATGGAAATACACACACACACACACACACACACACACACACACACACACACACACACACACATTCGTCTCTCTTATCCTTGCAAGGACCTGCTACTGACATAATTAATAATGCAGCTAATTAACTCTTTGCCAACATTTGTTACTAATAAGGAAGGTTCCTTTTTTCTTGGGACCGGGCAGATGTACCCAAAAAAATTTACTATCCTTGTGGGATTTGTTACCCACCAAGATATAAAAATATGTCCCGCCCCCTCCCTGACCACTACACACACACACACACACACACACACACACACACACACACACACAACCACACACACGCACACAGAGAGATGTATCAGAATTTATTCTACTCTATACCTAGAGGCATTTGGTGACAGTGGTTAACACTCAGGAGTAATAACGTTCACAAGTATGTGCGTGTAACAACCGAGGATTTTATTTTCTGTATTCGTCTGGTATTATTCAGAGAGTTAAGGAGCTAGGGCCTTGTGAGTACATACAGTGGAGCTGAAATGGCTGAGGAGGTCTGGCGTGAGTACGTGTACACAGAAAATGGTTGGAAAGAGTCTAAATACTGCTGACATAAAAATCTCTCTGCTCCAGCACATGGAGATGATGGAGAAAGCAATCCTATTTGCCTCACCACAGATGGATTTTAGCCAGTGCTGTGCGAACTGAGGCCGACGGCATCCCACTGCTCTCTGCTCCACGATAGTGTTGGCAAGCAGGCAGCCAATTGAAGTTTTCCTTTTCATTAATTGGTAGGAAATAAAGGATTTTGTAAGTCTGTTTTCTGTAATTAGTGGAGCTTTGCTTTGTAGAAATGGAGCATTTCACCCAATTTTTTTGGGTGTTCTGAAAAACTGTTGTCACTAGCAATTAAAGCTTGTGTTGCTAGCGATTAAAGGTAATTTTCATATGGCTTGTTGCCATGCCTACTGAACCACTCAGTGCTTTTGTGTGTCCAGGCTCAGGACATGCAACAGAATTTTTTTGTTTCATCCACTCCCAATGGACTGAACAGATCCTGCAGACAGTGTCTGCGGATAATATAAAATAAACAAAGAGGTTTGCTAAAGGATTTAAAGTGAATTCTGTTTACTGGGTTATGTGCTTAGAATAGCTTGTGGGTAAAATTATGGTCAATTGGCACTCAGGAGTTTCATAATAGGTTGCATTGACTTTAAGCATATTAGATGTACAAGTGTTTGTAAAAAAACAACAACAAAAGACTAAATGTCAATATTTATTGATTAGATTAAATAGCAAAGTCAGTGAACAATGTGTCCATTGATAAATGGTTTCTATGTGCAGAGTGTACTTGAAATCCACTGAGATATTGAATTTATGGAACATTTCAGAAATTGAAATTGACTAAACATTTAGAAATGGAAATGAAAATGGCATTACAAACCTTTTTTTTATTTATTTTTTTATTATAAAATCCCTGTCTTCAGCTAAGTGGTTATATACCAGTATATGACAATCTCATTCTGTATGTTAACACTACTTTTGACAGAGTAACAAAATTGTGTTGCTGACATGCCTTTAACTGTGTGACACTGGGGTGAAAATTGTATTTTTTCATTGAGGTATTATATCCAATCCCACTTTATTAAAGAATTTATTGGCTACTAGCACTCTAAAAGTAATTGCTATATAACAACAGTTCATGCCTGAGATTAGGACTAACTGCTTTTAGCAAAAGACATCCCACAATGTTTGAGAAAGGGATCCCTGCTCTGTCTGTCTAAAATCTGATGACAGATGATTGACAAAGTAACCTCTTAAGATGAACAAGACCAGATCACATCTGTAACGAAAAAAAAAACAAATGGCAAGCTGATTGGATTTTAGAGCAGAACTCTGCTCTTCTGACACAGTTTAGCACTTTGTTAGCTTGGTAGTAGTTAATTAGCTTGTTTCACTTTTAATGGGTTTCCCTTAAGGGTTTTAATTCTGTTGGATTAATTAAGTTGTGTTCTTTCTCTGTTGGATGCTGAATGAATTTCTAAAAAAGCACAAGAATAATGTGCTAACTGTCTTTACCAGATGTGTGTCTCTGTATTTTTAGATGATTGGTTTAAAGCAGTGGTTCTCAACCTGTGGGGCGGGTTGTCAGTGCAGACCAGTATTGCCAACTTAGTGACTTTTCAGACTCCTTTAGTGCCTTTTTTTGCACAAAAAAGTGCCTAACGACAAATCTAGCGACATTTTGGAGAAACCTTAGCAACTTTCCAAATGTTGCCGGTACTGTTCTGCAGGTCTTGCTTTCCTGCTACACTCCCACCTCTGTCTGTGTCTGCTCTCTTCAGTGAGTGGCTGATTTGGTCCCAATTTGCATAATTCATATGCGAATGTTTTTAGAATGCAAGACGAATGGAATGCAACACGTTTTACACGTAAAATAGTACACTTTATTACAACCTAGGTCTCTTGTTCAAAGTAGTTATAGTGTTCAGATATATTTTTGATCATACATGTTCCATACTTGTCCGTTATATAGTTTTATAAAAGTCCTAAAAGTTATTTAAAAAAGGATCTATCTATCAATCTATCAAAAACAGATTGTGGATTAGGTTATATATAAATAGATTTTATATAAAACTTCAATGGAGCATGCATAAGTGTAACAAGTGTATAATAGGAACTGGTCCCCTGGATTAAGTAAACATTGCAGTATTGTTTTATGATGATTGAAGATGAAGATATGGACAGCATCACGGTGTAGTTGTAGCATTGCTGCCTAACAGCTCCAGGGTCCTCGGTTTGATCCTGAGCTTCCAATGTTCTCTGTGTGTTGGTGTGTGTTTCCTCCTGGTTCTTTGGTTTAATCTCACTGTCTAAAACATGCAAAGAGGTGGATTGGTTATTTTAAATTGCCTCTAGTTATGTTTGTGTGAATGGGCCTTGTAATGGACCGGTGTTGCATAGAGGGTGTATTTCTGCCTCGTCCCTTGTGTTCAAAGGATGTGCTCTGGATCTACTGCAACCCTGACTAAACCCTGATCAAGCTCTTACTGACAAATCATGAATTATATTTCTTTTACTTTTTAGTACTTTATTACATGGTTCTAAAAAGAAGTAAAATAATTCTCTGCTTAACTAGATAATTTGTAGGAGAGATAAAAACAGTATTCACATACTTTAACATTAACATTAATATGTTTTGTTTTTAAAGAGCTGACTCAGCATTGGGCCTCTCTACAAGCGGAGGTTGACTCATTTTGTGACATTCAGTTAGCTTGAATGAGTAGTCTGCTAAAAGGCAAGTCAAGTACAAAAGAAGGCAGCAGACAAAAGCTTTTGTTTCCTGTCGTGTGCTAAAGACCTCCGTTTTAGCCCATGAAATTGTTTGCATTTGTGTTGTGGCGTATACCTTCTGCTTGGTGCTTGGTAGTCAGTTGGTTGTTTTCTCACTGCAGTGTGTTGTGTGTTTGTGAATTCTGGTCCACGGGAGCCCAGCTGAGTCAGCCATCAGCAGCTCCTTCCTTCAGTGACATCATCGCCTTGCGTCCAGGCATTAGAGAAAGAGAGGAGGCGGGGGAGAAGCTATTGGGTGTGGGGTTAATGGAATTACTTCTCTCAATCTGTGAAAGGAGTCAGCTATCGATGGCTCATCTTTACATACATCACTCGCTTAACAGTGAGATTTCCTTGGGGAAAATGATCCATTTTATCACATCCAGTTTCAGACATTATTCTTTTTTTTCTTTGTCTGACCCACATCTGGTTTACGGTGTTGACCTTGCATGTACTTTGAGTCAGTGGAGTCATCTGGTTTCTACACAGACAACGTGCGTCTGTTGTGATTTATTTGGTCTGTTCACATCAGCTGTATGTGATTTGGTTTAATTACAGGAAGACGTTCATTATTATGGGCATGGAAACAATGGATTACGTTTTGCACTTTAAAGTAATCACCCAGTACTGTTTGCTATGTGAACTCTGGGTGAATGCTCCCAAAAATAGCTCCGGTTACAGCTCACAGAGGGAAAAGGAGAGCAATTAGTCTTTCAGTAAGGGCCCCACAACTCCTACTGTTTTATTGTGCTGCATTCTGATTATACCAGCCTTATATTGCCATATATATTGCCATCTGCTAAATCATGATCTGTTTACAGCTTTATTCTTTTCCATCAGTGTTTTAGACAAAGTTATCAGAAAGGAACATCTGATCTGGTCCAAAATGTGTACTAAAACGAGTAGTTTGGTGCATTTTGCTTTATATTTAGCATGCAGTGAATTCCTTGTTATATTTCTGTATGGACTCTTCAATGCTTTGAGACAAGGAATATTCAAGAGAGTGTGTGAGTTATGGAGACACAGGCAATCCCATGCCAGGCTTCATTTATATTGACAGTCTGTCTGCTGCTTGAGGGCTGCTAATGCTATTTATTCCTTTCAAGTAGTAATGATGATTGTTCTATTTGGCAGAAAGATGCTCCATTCTCCAGAGGTTATGGAGGCCAAAGAACCACTGGAGTGACAAGAAGCCAGCGAGAGGGAGAGGGGAAATGTAGAAAAGTAGCTAGAGGTTGTTCACAGAATGAACTCTACTGAGAGAAGCTATGCAGTAGCCTTAGGATAAAGAGGTGCTGCTCTCTGCATATCCTGAATTTACATTAGAGCTCCTGCTCAGAAGAAAACCACAGCAGGAAGTGTGCATGCAACCACTTCTCACAGGCAGGATTTATAATGAGCTACAGGAGGTGAGTTTAGAGATTTTAAAAAGAAGCAGTCTATCTAAAATGAGGAAGCAGATCTCTCTAATTGCTGCCTGCAGTGAGTATAATCACAAGTTAGGCAGCTGGTTAATGTAGTAATATAGTAGGCCTGATAAATAGATCTTTAAGACAAGAGTATTGTACTGGTTTGGATTCTTAGAAGCATACACACATAAGTGTTGATTAAGTAGCTGGCCTATGGCAGGATAAAAGAAGGACATGGACATTTTGTCTCTGAGGAATGACATGACAGAGGTAAAAAAATGACTGTAAGTTGATCTTAGGACAGCTGATGGCTCTGTTGTGAGACTTTGGTAAGAATATGAGGCCACAGAAACCACGCAGGAGCGGCATGGTGTTTCTGCCTTACAGCTCAAGTATCCACCGTTTGATCCTGAGGTCAAGTTACTGTCTTGAATGGTGTTTTTATGCATGTTCGCACCGTATCCCTGGGGATTCCTCAGGGTTCTCCAGTTTCCTCCTGTCTCACGAAACATGCCAGTAGGTGAGTTAACTACTCTAATTTGACCTTAGGTATGAATGCTTGTGTGAATGTGTGTGTGCATGGTGTACTGCAACAGACTGCTATCCCATTCAGGGTGTGTGCCCTCTTCATGCGCAGTGTTCCCTGGATTGGCGACGACAGCCCTGACCAGGATGAAGCAGCTACTGAAGATGAATGACTGAAGGAACCATACTGTTTTAATTCATAATTTTGTTGGTTGCTGTAGGTAACAGTGATCACCTGCCATCATGGAATTTACGATACTCATTCACATTTATCAAATAACAGTGAACACAGTAAATACTGTGAGGGAACAAAAAGTTTTTTAATTTTAACAGCCAAAAATCCACAGCTTACTTTGAATAACACATATTGCAACATGATTGTACATTGTATTGTTTATCATACACGTTAACATGACTCTCATGTTGGATATTATTATGTTGTTCTTTTTTCATCGAATCCTTGCAGAAGTTTATTTATATAAGAACAGGATTTATTCTTAAATAACACACTGGCACTAAACTGATGTTCACTAGCTCTAGCTCTTCTTAATGCTTTGACTGCTGCAGTGTGGACTAACCAATGAACCATAAACCATAAACACGCCCATCTTCCTTGCTGCCTCTCAGCCTCTCCGTTTCACATCCTGATGTCCTTCCAACCGAATGAAGGATGGCCGTGATGATGATGTAATCGTTGATGAAAGTGTGTTCCTGCCATATCCTATATTATTATTCTCCCTTAGTCCCTTATGCCTCTGGACACTCTTGTCAGCTAGCTCAGCAGATGTATTCTAAAAGGACTTGGCACAAGGCACTGAATGTCTGCCTCTCTGTCAGACACACAAACATACACACACACACACACACACACATACACAGGGACCTTGTCCCGTTCTAGTTTCTGTCTGGTCCTTTCAGTCTAGCTGTGCAGCTGGACTCCACACTGATAACCCCTCTAGAGCCAGGCATCTGCACACCAGAGCCATTTAACAGGTCATGTCTGCCAAAGGAAGTGTGGCTGTTAGTCCTTTTCACTCAAGTGCTCAAGTGGAAGGTAGCTGTTCAGGCCTGTGTTAAAGAAAAACCACCTTTGGCTATGTCCTATTTAAATTACTGCCAAGTCTACACCCTGTATATCTTTACATTGTGAATGGCTAACCTGTGTATGTGTGTTAGAATAGCTGTATAGAAAGGTCACTAATAAGTATTCAAGCCCTCCAAATCTGAAGTACCTCGTTACTTATTTATGGCCACGGGAAATGACTGCATACTGTCTGAGTGCTGGTGTATCAGGGAGAGCGGGGAGCTGTGTGACATGAGTGTTTTATCGGGACGATAACTACAACCGTCTGCTGGGTGGGTGTGCATGAGTGGCTGATTTCTGAGTGGGTACTATCTATGTAGACAGACTGGAGCAGCTAATGCATGCAAAGACACACACACACCCATACACATACACACCAGCGAACACTTTGATTCAAATTGGTCCCTTTATCTAGGTGTGTGTGTGTGTGTGTGTGTGTGTGTTTGTGCATGCGTGTATATGTGAGGTGGAGAGGTTGAAAAAGCAGACATCTACAGCTGAACAAGCACATGCATCAAAGCATTAAACATTTTTTAGTTACAAACAGATGGTTTGAATGTTTCTTATTATGAGGTACCCTTTGAACAATTTGAACAATATTCTTGCAGGCCATGTTCTTGCAGTTATGTGTTTGAATTTTTAATGAAACCTGGTGTTAGGCAGGTTTAAAAATCTCTAGTCAAACAGCTGGTTAAACTATTGGTTAATACATTTTACCAAAATATTTTATTTATTTTATGCATCTGGGGATATATTTGAATTACACCATTATTGTGAATATGAATGATCCATAATAGTTTGTTATAAGTATACAAAGGTAATGATAACAATTGTAAGTTGTCTGCATGAAGTGAGATTTTACTTAGTAATTTTGTTTATACACACACACACACACACACACACACACACACACA
>JAOUWY010000075.1:19193411-19203709 GCA_025728095.1 Prietella phreatophila
CCCCCCAGCTCCAAGCCTACTGTTGCTGCGTGTCGGGCCCACAGTGCATCCCGTCGCGAGAGGCCATCTGCATTCCCATGGTGGGTCCCTGCCAGGTGCTGGACCTGGAAAGAAATACCTGTAACGAGAGTAACCATCAGGTTTCCTTGGCATTAGTGTCCTTGGCCTTGGCCATCCACTGTACTGGGGCGTGGTCTGTCACTGGCCAGATAGTATCGCAGCGCTTCGATGGCCCACTTTCCACAGCTGCTTTGTCTCTTGTTCACGCATAAACATTTCTTTCAGTAAATACCTTTCCAATGAGGCTATTCATATGAAATTTTCACCAGTTCATCCAATTTCTCCGAGGCAAGGTAAGGCAAGGAACCAACTGAAATCCCCAAGTAGTTAGAAAGTAATTATACCTCCTATCTGTGCATATTAATATCATCTGGGTTAGTAAATTGATGGACTTTTCATTACCAAGGTGTCACACAAGAAACATCTCGTGATGGGTAAAAGCAAAGAGCTCTCTCAAGACCTTCAAACCTTATTGTTGTGAAACATATTGATGGAATTTTTAAGATAATTGTTGAGGTCTGAGTATGAAAATAATCTTTTCTATTTTGATATTTGTTTCGAGCTCTTTAAACTGCTAGATAGTAAAAAAATATAAATTAAGCAATATTTCTTTCCACAGATTAGTGTTTCTGTAATTGTGTAGTAACATTAGTACAAATGCATACCACGGCTGTCTAACTTCCTGAAATGAAACTACTTCCCCTAATAATTGGTGCCATTATGAATGCATCACACACAAAAATTTAAAAGTTTTATTACCTATAATAAGTGCTTACAAAAGGTTACTGGGTGACAGCAGTGAAAAAAGCAAAAAAAGTTTTATTTCCAACTCAAATACCTGAGTAAAAAATTAAGTACTACTATCTAGGATTTTATAGTTTTTGGCAAAACAAGACATCAGTCTGTAACCTAGTGGCCCAGAGACCAATCACGTAAATGCAGCAGCTGAGACATTGTAAATGATCTATATTTATCTACAGTATAAACCCTATCTTCTACCACAATTTTCAACAATGGTGTAATAAAGGGGAATTGACTATTTATAGTGAAACTTCATCTTTTAATGTTCGGGGGGGGGGTTTAAAGCATATTAAATGTATTCATTTCATTACACATTCTACTACTGACCTTTCTGTTTTATATGCATAGCCTTTTTTATAGTCTGCAGTTTGTCAGAGATAGCCAATCTTTCTAGAGTATTCTTTAAAGAATCAAACGAATATGACAACCAGCTGCTTATTTCCTTATGACCAGAACCAGGCAGGTTTGGGATGACTAGCATTAATGTGTGTATATATTATTCAGATTTTCTGTGCATTAGGTGAATCAGTGTGTACTGTAAGGAACAAAATGTCTAGCAAGCTGTCATGTTCTTACACTTGAGTACAAATAAGTTTACACCATTACTAAAGTCCATGTTATCACAATCTGTAATCCTGTCATAATACTGTAGATTTATGAATTTGCTAGATTTAGGTTTCCCAGTCATACAAGTCTTTGTTTTGATTAGTAAAACAATACTGCAGTCATTGGAGACCTAAATAATAAGTGTATTTGTGTCATTGCGATCAACTGGACTAAAATAATATTTTTTTCAAAGATGCTTTATACGTGTGTGTGTATCTTTAAGAAATGAAATATTGGTGAAGGGTATTTGCAGATGAGAAAAGACTAGAAAAAAGAAACATGCAGACATTTCCATGAGGATATGCATTTTTAAAGATAGCATTATCTCTGTGCAGTACATGAACTTTACCAGTATATTTATTACCATGAATATAATAATGCATACATTACCTCCTGCAAAGATCCCAGATAAAATTCAGGCCCAAAAAGGACTCCATTCCCCTTATGAGCATATTGAGGATGACAGTAATAAGCTAAAATATAGTGCAAAGCTAACAGTAATTCATCTTCAACTGCATGATACCGAAAAGGGAGGTTATAATCAGAGATGAAGTTTACTAGAGTGGGATTTAACAGCGGAAATTGGATTGTGTAGAGGAAGGATCTATGACATCCAATGTTAAAAGTCTGTTGATTGCATTAGTGATATGAGATTATGTAGAAGTTCAGTATAAGTACAAGGCACACAATAGAAACCAGTGCGCTGGTTTGGAGATCATTGAACAGATGGGAATTAAGAGCTTATAACGTATGTTGAGTGTCCAGGAGATATTAAAGGAGGTAGGATCATATCAGATGAAACTGCAGTTATAGTGCATAGAATGATTCAGATAGTAGATTTATACAGGGGCAGCAGCACTACTCCAAACGTGGTGGGGCAAAATGTGATGCTTTCAAAATGATATTGAATAAAATTTAATCTATTTATTATGCACACACCTTTTAAGGAAAGTCAGAGTGGTTTGTTTCATCCCCACAAGGTTCATTTTGTATTTTACTTCTCACACAATAAGCAATAAGCTGTATGTCACTGTAGTAACTGTCTGGTACTCTCAACTGTCATTTGAGGAATGTTCCTGTAATCGATTCAGAATATGTGCATGTGTCACATAAAATATTGAATAAACATTAATACACGATTATTAAGCACCAGTAAGCTCAAAAGCGTGACTCGCTCATAGGATATCCCCTGTAGGAGAAATGTCCCAGCCGAGTCAGACCTCTCTGTAATGGCTTGACGTGCCCCTAGATTGAAAAGTGCCCAGTCAAATACCAATTCGCTTCTGTTGCTCTGGCCGTCCTGGGTTGATCGAAATCAAATCAATTATTATTCAGTCATTCATCTTAAAACATTTATTTAGAGACTACTATACATTACTAGTGAGTAACTGAAATGAAACTATTAGGTTGGTTTTGTAGTTGTGAGAAAAATCCACCAGTAACAAGCCTGGGAAAGAATACGAGAGTGAAGAGTTACAATAGCAATATCTATACTAAACAAAAATAAAAGTAATCCAATCATGGACACAGTATTATGAAGATCTTTTTCAAAGGTCAGTCAGCATGTAGGTACAGTATTTAGATCCGCAGCATTCAAACTTTTATGGCAGAGTCTGCCATGCATCTGGTCAATTTGCATTCTACTCTATCCTCCAAACAAATATTGAACCCGTTGAACCTTTTCATTGAGAATAGTTGCTATTAATCTATATTGCATATAAGCACTGAGATTTTTGTCTTGTCTAGACATGTTATGTTGAAATACAGATTATTTCAACATAACATATTGCTCATTCAACCTAGCAGGTGCCTCACAGTTTGAATACGTTTACGTTTATTTGGCAGATGGTTTTTCTAGAGTTAGTTAAATATGAGCTCAAGTCATAACCTTTCAATCAGAAACCCAGAGCCTTCAACTCTGAGCCACTAAGAATACCACTGATTTATATACACTTGCCATCCACTTTATCCTTGTACCCCTGCTTGTTCATGCAATTAGAAGATCAGCCAATCATGTGCCAGCCCCACCTGGTCTTTTTCTAATTTCAACTGCCCAGTTTCAGTGAATGTGTGCCCATGATTGTCACTGTGTTTTATGCAATACACTGCTGCTTATTATTGGCTGATTGGATAATTGCCTAATTGAGCAGGTGTACAGGTGTTCCTAGTAAGTGGTCAGCAAGTGTGTCTTGTAGCTCGATAAATATCTACAGTGTAGTCTGATTGCACTGTAATGGGAGACATCAATTATCTTGTGCTAATAAGCAGATAAGCATTTTAGCACATTGTTTGCAGACTAGGAACTCCAGGGTACTGCATTTGACCAGCATAGAACCACAGGTGCACATGAGGTGATATAATAATCTATAATAAAAGTTTTATGGGGAGATTTGTCCTACAGATGGCTCTGATTATGTGTGAACGGATACAGGTCGTGATCTTGTATTTTAGAGTGATAGTGTAAGTGATCCAGACAAGCAGAACATTTTAGAAAGGCGTCTATCAGAATCTGTAGTGTTTTCCCTGTTTCCTGCTTCGGAATACAGGTATTAACAATACATTTGTGATTGTAGGTACTGTAATGTACATGCTGACAAAGATCTTACAAATATTTGTGCCCTGGTTTCTCATTTATCAGAACACCTACACTAATGCTGACAAGCTTCTTGAGGCGGCCGAACAGCTGGCTCAGACGGGCGAATGCGACCCGGAGGAAATCTACAAAGCAGCGCGGCACCTAGAGGTTAGGATCCAGGACTTTGTGAGAAGGGTTGAGCAGCGGAAACTGCTTCTGGACATGTCCGTCTCCTTCCACACTCACACCAAAGAGGTAAACTTACCTTTGGTTTTTCAGTTCTTATTAGGACCACTTTACAATAGCTGAAACCTAATATCAGCTAAGTGCAGAATTGTTGTATTTATGGGAAACATAATGGAATAAGTAGGTATGCTGGGTAATGTAGTCCACAGGTTGTGGACTATCTGGCAACCATAGAGACAAGCATACCAATCATTCACAGGGGATAAGGTTAGATTACTGAAGATTGCACAGACTCTTTCCTCTGTTTAACACTCGCTGATCAGTACCAGATGTGAAAATGTTTCATTGCAGAAAGTGTATCCATTTGAGTGTTTGCATCTGCATGTGTTTATGTGCATGTTTATCAATTAAAAAAAAGAAAGAAAGAATTTACCCTGTCAGCACTGAGACACAACAAAACTTACTGCTACTGGAATCGAGTGACACATTTTGATCTTTCAGCTGTACACACTGATTTCACAGAAGGGCATACTATTACTCATGCAGCGCAGCCACAGCAAAGTAAATATTTTATAAAACAGAGCAGGCAGCATCTGTCCCAGCTGAGTGGGTACCATTCATCTCATGGAGTCCTCTTAAAGTGAGTCCCCCTGTTTCACTGTCCCTCTGCTTGGCTTCCGTAATGGAGATTTATTTTTATAGTTTAATAATGTCATTTATTTTATAGTCCTGCTGATGGATGAGATTTTAGGCTAGGCTCTACGGATGTGTGGGTTTTTATTTTTAATAAAGACACTGCTCTATCAAGCGCTTTAGGAATGCTGGTTTGCTTTTGCTGGATCTCTGGAGGATATGCCACGCTGAGGCTGAGGCTGGGATTATGTACAGGATGAACCACAGCTCCCACTGAGAGAATTCTCTTAAACTGAGTCAGAAGATGGAGTTCCACTTTTTCAGCTATTTATGATTGTGTTGTATTTTGGGATATTACGTCCCAAATAGCCCAATGATTATAGTGTAACTTGAGCAAATATACAAAAAGATGCATTATGGTCAATAAAAAAACACTAAAACTCTTTTTTTCTTAAATCATTCTGAAACTGAGCTAAAAATATAGTGTGTATAGCTCGGTTTGTTTTGGGATATTGGCTTAAGTAAAGTTTCAAATGCTAAAATTATTTTGTGGATTTTTTGAAAATATATTGTTACTTATATGTCTGTAGTAGTACATTGTTATAGTATATGGTCCCCTCCAAAAATATTGGAGTGGCCAGGCCAATTCTTGTTTTTGCTATACACTGCGGACATTTGGATTTGAGATCAAAAGATGAATATGAGATGACAGAGCAGAATTTCAGCTTAGAACAACTTAGAACATGGCACATTTCATGGTAGACCACCAATTTGTTGAATGTGCAAAAGTAACACGCAGTCTTAAAGTCCCTATGATACTACAATTGACGTTTTGTGGGTTTTAGTATGAATATGTTAGCCTTAAGGTTATCTATAATCTAATGTGGTCCAGAACAATGGCAAAATTCACATTTAGAAGATATATACATTCAAAATGTACAAAATGGCTTTTTAAATAATACGGATCAACAATCTTTATGAACTTGTTCTGCACATCAGCTTCTCATTAGATTTTTTCTTCAATCAAATGCTCTCCAGAATTCAAAGTATATCAAGTCAAGTACAGCTTAGACCAGGCTGTGAGGTAACCTAAATGCTATTGGCTATTTAAACAGGGGGTAGAGCCACTCAATATGTCCCGCCCTGGCTTCCTGTTTCAGCGTAAATTACATCAACACATCGAATAACACTATGCGTTTCAAGGCCCTTCACAGGGACTTTACAGGGAGTAAATGAAAATAAATAACTATTTTTTTTATATTCAGTTGCATATCCCTTACTTGAATGGGATGGGGGGTATGTTTTTGGGAGAACCAAATGTTCCTATAATGATAGGTACACATGGACTTGGAATACTGCATTAAGGATATTTGCTTGTATCGTACAAAAAAATCAGATAAACGGTCAAAATAAAAGTGTCTGTGGGCTTATGGTGGGCACCCGACAACTACAGGCAGTTTTGACCTTTTGAAGACATTTGGTTGGTTTACATGATAAAACTACTTTAATACAAACATTCTGGCTTTTATTCAAAAAAAGTAAAGAGCCAAAATGTTACTCTGTTAATTAAGAAATAGAAAATGTCACTGAGAGTGGAATTTGGCACATTAATGCCACAGGGGCTCATCATTATATTTAACATCTGGTAGAGTGCATTAAGTCTGATAATGACCTTTTGTATTAAAGTTAAAACACCTAATTAAACAACTTCATCATCTATGACCATCTATGATTGGGTGTTGACATTTCTGAAACACATTTCTACTGATATTCTAGATGTCAGACTATACTATACTATGGTATCTCACTTGAAGGATGTGTGTTGTGTTTGATGTGATACCAACCTAAGTGTAAGTAGCATGAGAAGCAGGGAATGTGTTTGCTTTGTGCAAGTTGTGCACACCCATTCTCATTTTGTGTTAATCAGCACATCATGTTCTTCATGCCAAATCTACCAGTATGCCAGTTGAAATCAAGAGGTTTACATGGTCTAATAAGAGCAGATAAATACTGACCTCACATCTGAGGTGCAGGCAAAAACAACTAAATGTTTTATGTACACACAGATGGTGGGTCAGTTTAAACCTGCAATGTGAACACAAATTGTCATCACTTCCATTCTGCTGTCAAGACATTAGAAAATAAATATTATTTTTGAACCGTTAGTTCTACCAGGCCACAATCTGGACTCGCTGAAACAAGCTTGATGATATATTAAGCAGTTCCTCATTACTGATAGTTTAGTGAGATTGTATTGTTCTTCTCCAAAGCTGTCAGCAAATGGCATTTAATATTTAGACGCCGCACAGATTGACTGTGAATAAGGTTACTATGGAAAGTCCAGACGTGCTGCCACTAAACATTATGAATGTGTTAACCCTTTTAAGACGGGATCTGGTATCAGATGATGAATTTTCTCTCGCCCCAACCCATACTCCAACACATTTGACAGTGTTGAAAGAGAGAAGTCATTTTTACCAGATTTAAAGATTTCTGTCTTACCTACAAGACCTAGTGAAATGCATATAGATGACCTGCTCATGCTGTAGACTTGTGTTGATAATATAATCAAAATAGGTTCGCAGTGTAATAACAAACAAAAACACAGCTATTGGCATACCATTGCAAACCAGCAACTCCATTTCCCAGAATGCACCACAAACTAAAAACATGGCTGACAACAACTACACTTCCCAAGCACACACACGGACACGTTCACCATCCCTGGAGTTCTAATGAGAGACACCTGTTTCCAATCACACAATCACACTACTCCTTTTAAGAGACTCTCATTCAGTCATCAAGTTGTGAAGTATACGCTCAGTTGCCTAGTGTCTCTGTCAAACCTTTATACCATATCTGTTTATTCTGGTTTTTGACTTTGCTTATGTTTATAACTTCGTCTCTTTGACCTGCCCAGTTTGTACTGTTTGTCTGATCGCCTGACCTGTGCCTGTTCATAATTATTGACTTCTGCCTTATCCTTTCGACTTGTTGTTGCCATACCTGCACTTGCTTCTGTCTGTGCCTGCATATCATGACAGCTATCAAAAGCCATTATAATAAAAATGATGCATAAGAAAAGACTCTTTTTATACCCAATCATATTACTGACCTGTTGCCAATTATCCTCCAGATGTTTCTTTTTAGTAACACTTACTTTTCTTAAAATGGTAACAATTTACTCAGTTTAAACATTTGATATGTTTTCTAGGTTCTATTGTGAATAACATATGGGATCTACGGGATTTGCAAATCATTGCATTCTGTTTTTATTTATGTTTATTTACATTTTACTCATTGAACAATCTGAACAATTTATGGAATTTGTATTGTTAGACATTGCATAAAGTTGGCTCTAAATTAAATCTTATTGATGGCCCCTGCTTTAAAGGATGAATGATTACTGGTTCTATATAAACTATTAAGAAAGAAATTCTTAGGGTGCGTGGTGGCTTAGTGGTTAGCACATTCGCCTCACACCTCCAGGGTTCGATTCCTGTCGGGGCCGTGTGTGTGCGGAGTTTGCATGTTCTCCCCGTGTGGGGGTTTCCTCCGGGTACTCCGGTTTCCTCCCCCAGTCCAAAGACATGCATGGTAGGTGGATTGGCGTGTCTAAAGTGTCTGTAGTGTATGAATGGGTGTGTGTGTGTATGTAATTGTCCCCTGTGATGGACTGGCACCCTGTCCAGGGTGTACCCCGCCTTGTGCCCGATGCTTCCTGAGATAGGCTTCAGGTTCCACGTGACCCTGAAGAAGGAGTAAGCGGTAGAAGATGGAGAGGGAGGAGAAATATCTTGTTGATCTTTTTACATCCTGTTACTACCATTAATGCTGACAGGATGTTAGATGTCATCATTACACAGCAAAATATGTTATTTTTCACATCTGATCTTTCTGAGTTATGCTAATTTGCCATACTATATGTCAAAAATCACCAGTCAGTATGGCCTGAGCTGTGTGATGCTTGTTCTGGGTCATAGTGCTTCCAAAAGTGGAATGTATGGCCTTTTCCCAACAATAACTAACTTGAAGGCTCATAGATGCCTGCTGTATCTTATAGATTAGAACATACTTTATTCCCAGCTATGAGCCAAAAAGCATGTTGTAATGTTGATAATTAAATGAAAATAGGATAAATATTTCAGGCTTTTCTCTTCGTTGCGTTACTTTTTTTTGTACTTTGTGATGTACATTACTGGTATGACATAAACATATCACTTTTTGAAAGCAGTAGAAGGTCATTTGTTGTGCCAGTATATTGTGTGTGGAAAAGCCTGGGGCTATGAGTAGTGTTTCCAGTTTATTTACTCTTATCTTCATGTGTCAGTCATCCGCCAAGAAAACAGCACTAAATAATCACCAGCAATGGCATGTTTTCTTTCTCTGGGCCAAATGTGGGAGCTGCATAGAGCCTTGAGATGTTTCAGATTTTCTTGTAACTCTGTTTTCCTGGTTATTTGGTAAGAGAGAAACTCCATGTCTTCATAGGCCTTGTGTCACTTCCATTAAAATAGTTTCTCGCCTGTTTCAAATTTATCTGAGTAAGAGTGGAAGTCCCAAAGGAATTTATGTCCAACAGTGACATAGTATAGTAACCACATTATAACATTACTGAGATGACAATGACTTAAAATGACTATTTGAAAATCATTCACATTATCCACAGTATTTCTCTCTACGCTCAATAGTGTAGTAGTGAATACGTCAACATTTTTTTCAGTAAATATATTTCCAATGAGGCTTTTCACATGAAATTTTCACCAGACACTCAAGAGATCTGGAAATATAAAGAATTTACAACATTAAAGTTCATAAATAAAGTTATGTGAAATAAAGTGGAATAATACAGGAAAAAAGTATTGAACACGCTAAGAAAAAGCAGTTCTCCAAGGCAAGGTAAGGCAAGGAACCAGCTAAAATCCATAAGTAATTATGCCCCCTATCTATGCAAATTAATGTCAGCTGGGTTAGTAAATTGATGGTCTATAAAAAGGCTTTTTGTTACCAAGGTGTCACACAAGAAACATCTCATTATGGGTAAAAGCAAAGCGCTCTCCCAAGATGTTTGCAACCTTATTGTTGAAAAACATGTTGATGGAATCGGATACAGATGTATTTCAAAACTTTCAAATTGGGGCCATTATCTGCAAGTGAAAGAACATCACTCCGTCATCAACCGGCCATGCACAGGAGCTCCTGAAGTATAGTCAGAGGAGTAGCCCAAGAGTCAAGGACTCCATTACTAAGTATGAAATACTGGGAGAGTGTAGTCTGGTCAGACGTGAGCAAAATGTAACTTTTTGGCTGTCATACTACACACCATGTTTAGAGAAGAAATCGCACTGCACATTACCCTATACTATACTATACTATACTATACTATCAGTGAAGTTTGAAGGTGGAAGCATCATGGTGTGGGGCTGTTTTTCTTCAT
>JAOUWY010000075.1:19224201-19238050 GCA_025728095.1 Prietella phreatophila
ACACACACACACACACAGAGGATGTGTGTGTGTGTGTCTCAGTGAGATGACTGTGACTTGCACTTATCCAAAGCTATGTTGGAGCTTTCAGTGTTGAGAGCATGTTGTGAGAGCTCTCATGCTGTTATTTTCCTGTTGCACTGCTTTGTTGGTGAAATGTTACTACATCATTTTTGCTGGAGGTAAATAAACCCACATGCATTTCTTTCACACATGACAACAGCAGCAAAAACTTGCACACTTGCCATTTGGGAGTATTATTTTCCCCTGCTGTGTCCTCCAGACAAGTCTGTGGGCAGGTTTGGTCTTTTCTGCTCTATTGTTCTTTGTGTACTGATTCTGATGAAATTGTGATCTCTTTCTCCTTGAAACGCAAGATACTAATGCATGCGTGCACTCATCTACAATATCATGAGCCGGCTTTATATTCAGATCTCGGTTACATTAGAGCCATGACACTTCTTTACTCCGTGATATGGATCGTGATGAGTGATTGTTAGAGAGACGGGTAACAACAGCCTCATGTTACATCTAATAGAAGTTGATACTGTAAAGTGAATCCTTTTGAATATGAACACAAACTAGGGCGGTGTACACAGACACAGTGTAGAGAGAGAGATTTTATGAACTATTTTAGTTGTAATTTTACCAAAAAAAAAAAATTTTAATGTCACATTAAGACCCTGTGGCTGGTTTTGTCAGCTTTTGTTCATTTTTACGAGCTCTGCTTTGTCAATTGTTCTCTGACGATGCTCAGTCTGTTTGGGTTCGTAAACAGTTATTTTCTCAGTTCATTGTGTATTTTCCAGAGCACTCGGATGCCCAACCTACATGCATCTCCCTACATGTCCTAAATCTTCAGTCTTGGTTTTTTTAGGTAAACATTCTCAAAGCTCCAGACATGTCCTGTTTTTCTGCTAGTTGTAAATCTTGTGGTCCAGCAAGCAGACAAAGACGCCCAGTCAGGCTCTGAAGCTCAAATGAGACGTTTTCTTTCTATGGTTTTCCACTTACCATTAATTGGGGCTTTGGTTACATTGAGGAAATGAACAGGCACAGACCCATTACTGCTCAGTCAGGATCTTGTTCTTTTGTTTCAAATCTCTCATGTCCTGAATTGAGTAAAATTATACAGTTTCATGGAGCAGGACATTCTACAAATTCTTGCTGATGAATATATGGAATGTAGGAGAGTTTGTCCAGTTATGCATCAACCTGCACAGGTAGGAGATAATGTATGAACTCATTTTATGGTGAGTTTAATGGAGGATAATGGAGAAACTCATCTTATGGTGGTTTTTTTGTTTGTTTGTTTTTCTACACACCATACTTACCATCAGTGATGTAGTGTCTGCCTCTAGTCTATTAAAAATTTAAGGTCCTCCCCCCCATTAATTCTCTATATACGATTTCATGAATATACTTCAGGTTTAAACATGTATTGTCAGTACTTTGCGCAGATCCATACAGTAAATGATATATGTTCAAAAATTCTTAAGCACAGTGGTGCAGAAGGTGGTGTTGGTCCCTCACCGCTCCAGGGTCCAGAGTTTGATCCTGAGCTCAGATTTCTGTCTTTGTGGAAGTTTCATAGTTTCCAAAACCATGCTGGTAGGTGGATTCTCTACTCAAAGGTGAGAATGTTTATGTGAATTGGTATGGGTGTGTGTGTGATGCATTGTGAAATACTGTCATCTCGTCCAGGGTGTAAATCATTAGCTCCAGTGTGCAGCTCAGTCCCATGTTTTGGTTTCCTGGAAACCTAATTGTCTAAAGTAATGTAATGTGGTAACCTGTGGAGAGTTGGTTAAGTGACCAAGGGAAGCAAATTAATTTTTAAAAAAGTTTCTGGTATTTCTAATGCCACCATCAACAAAAGTTGGTCACACACTGTGTACAATTTTCACAGGATAGGTTTTGGGTTCATCACATCTCTGACCAGGACAAAACGGTTAGTGAAGAGTGAATGAATGAATTGAATGTCACTGTTCCCCCAGGAGTTTACTTGGCAAAATTGTATAAATTAAATGGTGGATTAAACTGGTGCATATAAGACAAGGTCTCCAATTAGAAAATGATCAGGTTTAATTTCGACTGCTTATCTGGAGATAAGTAGGGTTCTTTATCTGGTGTCATATTCTTTAGAAATCCATAGTATGACTGAGTGCCAGGATAATAAAACTATTCTCCTCGAAGACCATTGTATCCTCATGTCACAAGACCATGTGTGTACTACTGCTATCAGAACACAGCTGCTGTAACCTATCACGAAGAGCAAGATGGGTTATAACTGAGCAGAGTGTGTGTATATATACACACACACACACACACACACACACACACACACACACTGTCATAGTGTACAGGTAGTTCAGACTTACACATACTCCGTAGAGACAGTTGTCAGATTTGCAGTACTGCTCTTGGTCCCAGCCAATCAGAATCTGTCACTGACCTCAGATCAGACAGAGAAAAAGCGCGAGAGAGAGACGCGCAGGAAAGAAAGAATTACTCAGAGGTGGACAGCAGGAAGGAAAGGGAGTAGAAACACAGAGAAATCACCATGCCAAAGTGGATGAGCTTTAAGCTTTTCAAAGAGAGCAGACTTGTAAGTACTCTCCTTTATGGTTTTATTTTGTGCTGTCATAATGAGCCATGCTGGAGACAATTAAAAGTCTGGCAGTGTTTAGTGGTTTAGTATATTGCTGTGCTATATATCTGACAAGCTGTCAGAGATTATAGGAAAACAGGTGGACAATTCACGCAGGTCAAATGTGCTCAGTGTGACGGTGCTGTATACAGTGAGTTTGGTATAGCTGATACTGTAAAGCCAGTAGAATGGGGCGGTGGGGTTTATAAAGTTAAAACTTGGGTTATTGTGTCTTTTTCCTTTATGATTCACATCATGAGTCAATTACAAGTTTTCGGAAAACTGGTATAGGGAAATTTGTGTTTTAGTGTGAAGTTGATGTTGACCAACATCTGTGCATCAGATGTTCTTGTTTTGTTGTTGTTGTTGTTGTATTAAACGTGTGCTGACAGCATGTAGACGCCATGTGCATTAAACAGGATTAGAATATGTGATGAATATGATAACAGAAGAGTTTGCTCTTTAAAAATGCATTAGCAGACTAACATTAATCTCTCGAATCCAGTGCTTTGGTGCCTTTGAATGTGCATAAGTTTATCATCTTTCCTTTAATGTTCCTTGTTATTCTCATTAGAGACACATGAGAAATAAGGAGTATTTTCACTGGCATGGCTTGGCAACTAGAAATTAGGTCACACTGTGGGCTTTAGCACACCTACCCAAAGATTAGTGGTTTTTTTTTTTGGGGTTTTTTTTTTTGAGAAATACAAAATGATCAGTCAGCCCCAACATCCCTTAGTAACCTTTTTTGCAACCTTCAATTTAATTCTGCAATTTATATTGATTTCTTAAGTAATCCTACTTGTTGGAAGGGTCCATTGGCACCAAAGCAATAGATCAGAGCTGTCAGGCACGTTCACTTGAATATATTGATAGTGTTATTGGGCAGTTTCATTCTAGCCCACTATCTTCTAACATGTTCTACAAACCACAGATCTAAAGTGTGTAAACACGAACAGCTTAAAAGAATAGTTTAGCTGAAAAAAATAAAGTCTCACAAATTCCCCCTTTGGACAGAAGTAGTGAACCATTTAAGACTTTTGTTGTGAAGTTTGCTTCTTTAGTTTTGCTATGAGCTATGAGGTTAGTGTTGCTGATAAATAATGGTGGACTTGTACCACCAGTTTATCATCGTGCAAAATCATCACTAAAAATAGCTAAAAATCTGTACAACTAGCTGTCTTGAAGTTGTAATCACTTCCTGAGAATGTACAGGGTGTCCCAAAAGTCTCCATACATTTTCATTGATCCATTTTAATTAATTAACTTTTACAAAAATGTAGCTTTAACACATCTGGTGTCATGCATGTACAGTAATTGCATGTCCATCGCAACCTTGTGACCGCTTCCCGATCCAGCCATGAGTGATTTCAGTATGTTCTTTTTTTTGTCAAAGGCATTCTAAAAGGATATTTGAAAAGAAAAAAAAATAATATAAACTATGTCTGAAAAATTTTGGAAGACATTTTGCTAAAAGTGTTCATTTCACCTGTGTTTGGAGATGTTCGGGACAACCTGTAGTATGGTGTCCTGCTGTACATCATCAGACAGCTAGGTGGCATCGTCCAAAGATTGTAATGCTTCATTCAATTTGATGTGTAAATGTATTATTGATACTTATTCTGTTATTTTATGAAACATTTTAGCTACAAAAAGTATTACTGTGCCAAATTAAATTTCAGAAGTGAGTGTCCACTGGTTGATAAATCATAAATCCATTAACTTTATTTCTTACTGGGCAAGTGGATTTTCCAGTGTGCTGTACAGTCACATGATTTGTTTGCATGAAAACCTTATTATCTAGGCTAAAAAGTACAATTTAATGAACGTAAACATGTACAGTATCGTGAGCTAGTTAGGTAGGTACTTGTGCATTTACACAGATTAAAGCCGGGTGCACACTGTGCGATTATTAGTAGTCCTTTTGTGACTGTTGCTTGTTACTCTACGAACACGATCCCCGCTGTAAGCCTCGTCACACTGTAGGCTCTCAGTCATTATTAATGTCGGACTGTACGACAGTCACTACGAGAAAAGCTCGCAACAAGACTCGTATTGGGTAGGAGAAGACACACTACAGGACTGTGCCTCAAATCTTCTGACACTGCCAGAATTTAATTGGAGGAAAAAAATTTTCTCAACGGCAATTCATCTACTGAGAACACATCAAACTAGCCATCAAAGACTACAGATTTTGGCCTAGGATTATAGGAATCTTTTAGGATTCTCAAAATTTGTCTCCAACGACCAAATCATGGACAAAATCGTACAGTGTGAACCCAGCTTTAGGGAAAAACAAATGTGTACATGATCATTAACCTCTTCATTATCCTATCATGTTTACCAGATTGACTAAAAGTCAGCAAGTTGTTTTGGCTTTGAGCTGAAGGTTTTTGTCATTACATTGCACTTAAATGATATTCAAATGTGACTAGTGTTTTATTTTTAGTTTTTTAATGTTTAACGGTGAGGTTTTATTTCTACATGCCTACATTTTTGTAATTGTGAAAAGCTCGTCTGTCATCTGTGCATGCTAATCAGTCCTCCAAGTTAAATAATTTTCCACTATAAAGCCAAATCGCACCTTGTCTGATGCATGTAGTGCAGCTACATGACTTCAAGTTTTGGGTCACACTAGGGTTACGCTAATTTTGTTTACATTTAACTACTAACCAAATGAAAACTTTTGCACAGTGATAAAATGGAAGCTCTCCTTACTTTCAGACACCGTGTTTTAGATGATCATTTAAGTCAGATGTACAGGAGATGGAGACAGGCAGAAAGGGCAAAACCATTTTAGAGCCTCTAATTTCCATGACAAAGAACCTCCATCCCATGAACTTCACAAACCCTGTGTCACCTGGTGCGTGTCCTTTCCGAGGTGGGATTTTCTACGTCTGACACTGAAAATCACCTAGCAACATCACCTCCCCCCGCCAACACGGAGACCTGATCATTCAACATGCAGATGGTTGCTGAGAGAAAAGAATAATAACAACAACAAAAGACTCAGCATAGAGTACAGTATGTCTGCTTTGTGCTGTTTAAACCAGCCACCTCTCTGACCTTTCAGAAGCTGCCTCCAGTGTGAAATGAGGCTCTACTACTGTGAGATCATAAGAGTCACCACATGACATAGGACCATAGTGGAGCATTAGTTTTGTATATGACCAGAGTGTTGTCACAGCATTAATTATTTAGTGTATTTAGTGGTCTCATCTATTTAATGTTTTGTTGGGGAACCTTCTATCTGATCTGGCCAGATATACAAACATGGCTAAAAGCAAATCTAACTTGCTCTTTTCTTCTGTAATCAGTATAGTAGCCAGCTTTGCTGCACAGATAAAAGCTACTTTTATAGGTTCACTTTTTAGTAGGATCTTGATATCTTCTTGGTTTCAACCGTCAAGGGAATCACTAGAGGGCTACAAAAGAATTTCCAGAACATTAGATGTACACACTGACCTCACCAAGAACAGGACATCCCTCCAAAATGTGCAAAAGGGCAAAATGAATAATTTTCAGAGAGGCTGCCAAGATACCTACAGCAACATTAAAGGGATCAGGAATACCTGCCTGTTTCTGATCACTCGCTGCATGTGACATCAATGTCTCATATTCTTCAGCCCTGATGGTATGGGGTAGGGTGACTAGACGGAAGCCCTTTCTCATGGAAAAAAGGCCCACATAAGTCTGGTGAGACCATGGAAGAAGTTTTTAAGAATAATTCTAGAGATATTTTTGGTGTAAAAACAAAACAGGTTATTACCCAAAGAACATCAAAACCCATGGTGAAACATGGTGGTGGCAGCATCATGCTATGGGATTGCTTCTTGTCAGCTGAGACTGGGGCTCTAGTCAAGATAGAAGGAATCATGGAAAGCTCCAAATACCAATCTATTTTGGGACAATGTTCAGTACAATAACAACCCAAAGCATGAATCCAATATAACAAAGTAATGGCTTCAGAAGATGATGATCAATGTTTTGGAATGGCCCAGTCAGAGCGCACACATAAATACTGTTAAAACATTTTATTTATTTATTTTAAAGCCCTGTGGAATGGCTTGAAGAGGGATGTGCACAAGAGATCCCTTTGAAATGTAATGGATCTTGAGAATATTTGCCAGGAATAGTGGAATACCATTGCTAAGTCAGCATGTGCTAAGCTGGTCATCTCTTACCCAAAAAGACATGCTATAAACAAGTATTAGTTTAGGTGTGTGCACATTCATGCAGCAAGGTTATTGTATTATATGTGTGATTCTCTGGAATTGTGGAAAAGGACTTGGGAGTGACTATCTGTCCCACCCATTTGTTTTTAAATCTTTTGGTCTGGGAAACCTGAATTACATTTTCTCCTATGAATTTCATCTCCAATAATGAAATTCTGTTTTCAGATGCTTCAGAAATGTGAATTTTGTGGGAAAGGTGATTAGCTGATTCTGTCAGTTTGATTGAAGTCTCTACTCACTCTCCTGGTTGCTTTTGTAACAGCGCTATGTTTACTTTAAGGTGTCTTACTTATTTTAAGATATGTATGACTATGGCTTGAAACTCTCTGTTTACATTATATTATATTACATTACATTTATGGCATTTGGCAGATGCCCTTATCCAGAGTGACTTACATATCTCATTTATATAACTGAGCAGTTGAGGGTATCAAAGGCCCAGCAGTGGTAGCTGGGTGCTGGGATTTGAACTCATGACCTTCTGGTCAGAAGTCCAATGTCTTAACCACTGTACTCTCTTATCTCATTTTCATTCACTGGGCGTTTATTTCTCTGCCATGGCTCTCTTATCTCATTCTCATTCACTGGGTGTTTATTTCTCTGCCATGGTTCCACACCACAAAATCCAATTTCAAGGAGGTGATCGTCACTTTTTGACCCAATTTCTAATTACTGAGAAGCAGATTTGTTATTTTTGCAGAGGAGTATGATGTCACAATGGTGTGTCACATCCTGTAATACCCAATCGCTTTGTACATTTTGACTCTTGCTGGATCTGCTTATGGTGGTGACGATGTCTCTGTCATAAAATGTCATAAAACAATCAGTTTGGCACTCCCTAGATTTGAACATTGTTGTAAAATTATTAAACACCTTCATGAAATTTCAGTTTCTCAGTATTCTTATCATTCTCCACTGGCCAAGACTAGGTCAATGTCATTT
Organism: Prietella phreatophila; assembly: GCA_025728095.1. Taxonomy (NCBI): domain Eukaryota; kingdom Metazoa; phylum Chordata; class Actinopteri; order Siluriformes; family Ictaluridae; genus Prietella; species Prietella phreatophila. Next base: position 19,232,029 of record JAOUWY010000075.1, read on the forward strand.
TCATCCAGAACAAATTATTAATCTTTGTTAGATTATGATGCTTCTCTTTGTGTGCTTGTAGGTGTTGTGTTAAAGCAACAGTATCTGTACTATCTTAGTGAGTATCATCTGAACACCTGGACAGAGCACGGAAAAATGCAGGTTGAATGTATTTCAGTAGTAGAGCTAACAGCAAATAAATGAATGTAGGAATCTGACTATAGTCTTTTAGCTTGCAGTGGCACCTGAAAGTTTGTGAACCCTTAAGAATGTTCTATATACCTGCATAAATATGAAAGAAAACAACAGACTTTGTCCTAAAAGTAGACGAAGAGATCCCAATTAAACCGATAAGAGAAATATTATACTTTGTCATTTACTTATTGAGGAAAAGGATCCAATAGTTCATATCTGTGAGTGGTAAAAGTATGTGAACCTTTGCTTTCAGTATCTTTTGTGACCCCCTAGTGCAGCAATAACTGCAACTAAAAGTTTCGCTCACTCACACCTCGTCATCCCATTGATTGAAAACCCCTGACTCTAATTTCACCTGAAAGTTATTTGCTAATCCAGATACTTTTTCAGATGCTTTGTAATATTGTATCATTTTCCTCAATAAATCAATGACCAAGTATAATATTTTCATCTCATTTGTTTAATTGGGTTCTCTTTGTCTACTTTTAGGACTTTTCACACACTACTGTATATTTCCTAACCTGCAATAAACTCAGGGCACAGTCACGTTTGTGTGTATGTGTTTGTGTTGTTTGTGTGTGCTTGTACAGTACATTTCTGCAATGTAATGTTAGCTGGTGTCATAGGTAAATGTGAGAGGTGTGAAATGATGAACATTGATTAATCAATTACAGTTCCTAAAAATCAAAAGCACCACAAGGAAAGTTGCTCCAAATCTGGAACAGTGTCAGATTTAGCCTGCTCGCCATAATGAATGCATATAATCGACTAAGTAATGAAAGCATTAAGTTATGTCACATGACGAGTTGGATCTCCTGATGTCTGTTTTGTCTTTGTGTGGGCACTTGGATAAATCCCGTTGTAACGTTAGAAAAGAACATCATCATGAGTCAACATTTATCTGTCCAGATGTTTGCCAGCTAGCTGACTTATAAGACATTCATGTCATGAATGTATGCCAGGAGTGAACTCTTGAGGTGATCAAAGATTCTGGAATGCTTTGTGCTAGATGCTTTGGTTCAGTTTTTGTGAAGCCATGCAATCACAAAAACAAAACGGAAAATAGAAGTCTGGGGATAATTTGCAGATTGTTTATTGCTACACTGTCACTTTTTTGCCAGCTGTCATGCTTAAAAATGGAAATTACAAAATGAAAGGAACTTGACTGAGTTAGAGAAAGATCGACTTAACTTTTAAGGGGTGATAATCATAAATAAAATCCAGACTCACTAATGAGCCAGAGAAAGCAATTGTTGCTTTCTGTTGGTGCTTGTGCGAAAAAGTGCCAAAGAACCCATGTCTAAATAATAATTACCTGATCACATGGCTTTAGCTCTCATTGATTCCCAAAACTGTGCATATGCACTAACTAGCCTTAGCCAGTTTGGGTTCAGTGATCTATGAATGAGTTCTCATTAAATCTCAGTAGTATGGTTTCTCATTCAAGTCCTCTTTCCTAAAGGATTGTACTGCAGTCATGAATTGACTACGAATCATTTTGCCACTGTCCATCCATCTCTGTTACCGCGTGGGCTATGCACTGTAGCTTTAGGCAGTAAATGCTGTGTGGTCCAGATCACGAGGAGTGATTTCTCTCATGATTTCTTCCTCACTTATGTGTATTTCACTCATTTTTCCCCCCCAGATGGGAGTGGCACTCAATTGTTCCCATTTATCATGTAATGGTAATAGCAACTTATTGTCAAACACCCATATACTTGCTCCCACAAAAAGTATTGACCTATAAGTTATAAAGCTCAGTACCTCACTCCTCCTTCCTTTCTGGAGATTAAAATGAAAGGATTGTGTTTGATTCATCCTCACCGGGGAAGGGCTGTTGTCATGATATTGCCGCTTAGTAACAGTAGATGGAGGAAACACTAATTTTTGGATTGAACTACATCTAATTTCAAGTACTCTTTTTCATAAAGATCCCTTACGAAAATGGGTTCTGCAGGTTTCATTATAAGGGTTGCGTGTGCACATTTTCAGTGTTTTGAGTGCAGTATAATCCTAGATTGTTTGATGTATGATCCTTCTGTTTGTGTGATTCATAAAAAGTACCACCTCTTTAAAAAAAAAAAAAAAAAAAACCCAGTAGATATCATTGTTCTCTTTCTTCTTTTTTTTTTTTTTTTAAAAATCTCTCTCTGTGTCTGTGTGCAGCTCTCGGGTGGGTGTGAGTTGACGGTGGTGCTGCAGGACTTTGTGGCAAGCTCTGTGTCTGAGCTCAGTGTGCAGACGGGCCAGACGGTGGAGCTGCTGGAGAGACCCAGTGAGCGGCCAGGCTGGTGTTTGGTGCGCACCACGGATAAAAGCCCACCTCAGGAGGGTCTGGTGCCCAGCACAACACTCTGTATCTCCCACTCACGCAGCAGTGTTGAGATGGACTGCTTCTTCCCTGCAGGCAAAGGTAAGGATACAAGCGATGAAGAATTTCTTCTTAGGTGTCTCTGACTGCCAGGTGTGTTCTTGTTTTATCCCCATTTGCCCAGATTTAAAGCAAAAAAAAACAAAAAACCCAACACCACACACAGTTTAAATTCTTCTGCCAGGTAATTTATTAATCAGAATTATTCATGAAAGAATAATATCGGATAAAACTGTGTTGAATCAGAGACTTTACTGTGTGTGTCCTCTAAGGGGCGACAGTAGACATTAATTGTGAGAGCTCATTATAACTAATAGAGCTTTCTCACAAAAGAGCACATGATCTTCACCGTTACATTAGCACATATCTCTTATGATCACACACTGAGACTCATCTGTTTGTGTGTGAGTCATGGGATGAGTAGGTCTCTCTAACACACACCCACACACTTTCTGGTTTCACTGTTGCCTGAACCTGATTGTCACATTGCCCAGGTTACATATGGGACCATAGTCACTCAGCTCGTGCAGGCATGTCTGATGAGCAGTTTCTACCCGGTCTTTGCATCATAGAAAAGCACAGTAAATAAAAGTAGTGAAGCAATCGAATATATTTCTAGATTTTCTAATGGGATATAGGGATAAAATGCCACAAGCTAATGCAATAAGGTTGAATGATGACATGCTTCTCCTGAGACATGTGAAAGATAAATGGTCTGCACTTATATAGTAGCGCAGATATATATAGATATATAGTGGTTAGCACCTAGTGGTCCAAGGAAGGACCCCCTGTGAACCGGTGACAGAGTGATGGGGACCCAGGGCTCATTGATGCACATGGAGAGCGAAGGCTAGCATGTCTGGACTGATCCCACAGAAGAACTACTTTTTAAATGCTGGCTATGATAGACAGGTGTCTATCATACACACAGTGCATCACAGCTTTCTGCTTATGGAGCTGTGTAACCACAGACTGGTCAGAGTTCCCATGCTGACCCCTGTTCACCCCCAAAAGCACCTACAATGGGCACGTTCTTGGGCATCAGAACTGGACCATGGACCTGTGGAAGAAAGTGGCCCGGTTTGATGAATCGCTTTTCTTTTACATCATGTGGATGACCGAGTGTGTGTGCATCACATGCTTCGTGAGGAGATGGGAACAGGATGCATTATGGCAGGAAGGCAAGCCGACAGAAGCAAAATGATGCTCTGGGCAATGTTCTGCTGGGAAACATTGAGTCCTGGCGTTCATGTGGATGTTACTTTGACACGTAGCACCTACCTAAACATTGCTGCAGACCAAGTACACCCCTTCATGTGAACAGTATTCCCTAATGCCAGTGACCTCTATGAACAGAATAATGCGCCCTGACACACTGCGGAAATTGTTCACGAATGGTTTGAGGAACATAAGTGGAGCTAGAAGTATTAATGCCATTCCCATGGTTTGTTGTTATGGACCTTTTGCCTTCTAACATACCCAAGTAGGAAAGTTGTGCTATCTGTATGAAGTCTATTTGTAAAGGTATATATTTGATTTCAGAGTTGAGGTACTTTAAATCTCACTTTATTTCTATGGTTGCAGCTTTAGCAGCGGTAGCAGATGCAGTACAATGGAATATCTTTAGCAGTTGTAGTGTATCGTAGTGTTTCAGTATCAAGGTGCGAAACTTCCTTAGCAGTAAGATGGCTATATTCTCTAGTGTTTCCTGCTCTATTTCTAGTGCCTTAGGAAATAGAAATTCTGAGATTCATCATCTTCTGTCACTATTAATGGATGCCTTGCAGTCAGGAATAGCTATGAGCTATAATAATCAAGCTGTGTTGATCATGTTGATGAGATCTTTTACAGTACCTGTATCCACTGTGATGAGCATGCACACTGTTGAGAGAGAGATATAGTATTGTTGAGTATTACCAGTACTACAACCTTCACTGCCATCATGCCATAGCCATTGAACTTTGAAATAAGTAATTGTTGAAAATGATAGTATTCTAGTCTTTAGTTAGTGAATTATAACAGATTTCACCTAGTGAACTCGATTTTTGATTTATTTCCCTAACTGATACAGATATATAGTTATAAAGAGAAAGCATGTTGCTTGTTATTTCTAATTAGCAATCGGAAAATTAAAAGTATGAGTTTTAAGCATCAGACCTATTTTCCTGTGTATTCAGTTCAATTCAGTTTTATTGTATAGCGCGCTTTTTATAACTGACATTGTCACAAAGCAGCTTTACAGAAATATATACATTTGCAATTGTAATTTTATATCAATAAATTTGTCCCTAATGAGCAAGCCAGAGGCAATGGCGGCAGTGAGCAAGGAAAAACTCCCTGAGAGGAATTGAGGAAGAAACCTTGAGCGGAATCAGACAAAAGGGCACCCATTCTTATCTGGGTAACAACGGATAGTGTAATTATAAATAAATCCCTTCTATGACAGTGTGCTACATGATGTAGCACAAAACAAAAGTGCAGCTGTGTAATCAGGAGACTCACCACAGTCTCAACATGAAGTCAACTGATACCCCGGCACAAAAAGATTCCGCACCAAAACCAGCATTAGTTGCAGTCCAGTGCAATCTTCACAGCTTCCAAGTGTCCCTAGGCTGTCCATATGGGGCCATCCTCAGCAACAGTGACTGAATTCCAATCGACGAGAAATTCAGAAGGAGAAGCAGACCGGCCCGGGAGCGGAACGGTTCAGGGCCACTGCTATCCCAGGAGCAACACGAGGAACTCTCTGTACAGGGAGCTTCCTGTCTCTGTGGCGCAATGTTTTCTCTGCTTAGTGACCTTGGACTTAAAACATCTTTTCAACATGTGTCTCTTTCCAGCATTTCTGGAACACCACAAACTGGAGAAAAAAAAAAGTTAAATATGCATGCACTTACTTTAAATATCAAACCCGGTTTTGGATAAGACAAGCCTAAATCATGTTTTATTTAACACGCTACATTATAATGTTGTTCTTGAATGCATCGTCCTTCTGGTGAAATGCGAGTCTTTATAATAACAAATAATGGTTCTCTTTGCCTGCTGTGAGTTCACTTCACACAACTTCCTCTTTCCTAGCTTCACTTACTATATCACTTATCAATGAGTCTTTTGTTTCCTGATGGAGTGAAGCCGTGAAACAGTTTATTAACTTTGGTTTTTTCCAGAATAAAAGTGAAACTGAGACTTTTTTTTCTCCCAGTGCACTGTATCGATGTCCCTGTTTTCATGTGATTTTATAGTTACTGGAATCATAACATGAATCTGATGGCGTCCACTTTACCATGCCATTTTTTTTCGTGATCTTTAACTTTTTTTTCTGTCAAGGTCTACATGATCCCTGTGCTCATTTTTCACCCACGTCTCCTGTTACAGCATGAGTTTAAGCAATGTGGTATTTGGCTTATGGAATAGAAATAATCTTATTTGCTTACCCAGCTTCCTTTCAGGTTTTCATGTTAGGAAGCCCCCCCCAGA
>JAOUWY010000075.1:19262992-19273021 GCA_025728095.1 Prietella phreatophila
TCAGTTGGGATAAATTCTATGTTTCTCTCTGTTTATTCTGTTTCTATTTCTGTAAAGCTGCTTTGAGACAATGGCTAGGTCATGTTTTAATATAACAGGAAGTCACTTTCATGGAACACGCTCCGTGCCCGTAAGCGTGCTGAGAGGGACAGTGGTGCAGGAAAAGGGGACACAAAGCTTGAGAATGGACTACGTAAGCCTAAGGACATTCTCAGCAGCAAGGTTACTGTAAAAGTGAGTAAGAGGGTGTGTTTGTGCTGATTCACTGCAGGTACAGCATTGCCTGATTTCTGAAGGATTCATGTATGGCAGTCACTAGCACTTGCAGTAAATGGTTTGAGTCGCATTTCAAATGGAGTTCATCTAAAAATGTTCCGATTTATGTGGCCATGTACTTTCTTTCCAAATTCTGATGATATCTTAAGATCATCTTAACGAACTGACCAAATATATTTTGCTTCCTTACACGTGTCTTGTTTTTAGAGACAACAGATAAACTCACAATCATTCATAAACAAAATAGGGCAGTAAATCCAGTGAAAACATTGCTGCTTGTGAGCTTTCTAACATTGCTTTCTCTCTCTCCGGCCTGAATGACAGGAGTCACACAGCTCAGAGGAATCAGAATGTGAGGATGAACTAGACCCCAAAACTAGCATGGAGGTAGAGCCCATCACCGTGCACTTTAATGCATGCTGACCTAGATTTAGTCTGTGTTTAATAAAGAGAAGATTTACTGTATGTTACTTTTATGAGGATAAACATTCTTAAAAAGTATGAGGAATAAAAACCCCACCTTATTACAGTATGACTGTCAAAAGAGAGACAAATAATCATGTGGTGCATTTATTATTGCTATTATTTGCTATCATAGTACTTGTAGTATCCTGACTGAATAGTGTGGTACTTTGGGAAAACCCATCAGATGTGTCTGGGGATGAATTCTGGCACATACATAAATAAATAAATAAATAAATAAACATTAAAATGTGTTTGTGTGTGTGGGGGGGGGGTGTTTGGGTTAACATACATTAAGAAAATATTAATATATTTCACTAAAATGACTTATCTTAATACAGAGGATGGAGCCAGTTTATCTAATATGGTCTCAAACAGTGAGCCTACTTAATTTAGTTTGTAATCAGATATCAGGTTTAAAATGCTATAACTTTACTTATGAGTGACCTACATACAAAAGAGAAACATCTTTCAGATATAAAGAGAAACGTATTCACTATATAAACCTAAGTACTCAGTGGTGTGATGTATGTAAACTCCAAATTAACACATTTAGGAAAACCTTTATAGGGATGAGCTTGGCTCCTTCTATTTTTCTCTTCTTTGTATGTCTGTATGTTGTGATTGTTCGCTCTCACTTTGTGGAGATCTTTCAAGGGTTAATTATTACTGCACCCTGACATTCATTTTTCTATTTCACAGTTGTTGAATCCCAATTTCATTCAAGAAGGTAAGGTTGTGTATGCATGACTGTGTGTGTGAGGTCACATTATTTTGTTTAAATTAGTACATGTTTTGCTTGTTGCAAGGTATCGTCATGTTATAGCAAAGACTGATATGTTTCATTATGCTTCTGCAAGCACATTAAATTGTGTTGTTTTTTTTAAATGCATTACTTACTGAAATAGTTTGTTTTGAGAATGAGTGTACTCATTAATGTAATCCCTCCTCTTTTGTATGTGCTGTGAAGTTGCTCCCGAGTTCCTGATCCCTCTGGCGGATGTGACGTGTGCTCTGGGGGAAACTGTTGTCTTGTGTTGTAAAGTCTGCGGTCGCCCCAAACCTACTATCACTCTAAAGGGTCCAGACCAGAGTCTAGTAGTGAACAACAACCACTTCACCATCAACATCAGGTAAATACAACTGAGGAGAGGAATAAATGAGGAACTTAGGCCAAAAATACGAATAGCTCCCTTATTCCTGTGTAATTTTACAATATGAACGCATGCACCCTAGTTATTGTATCGTACAGGGTGTGTCAGCATCTTAGGAGAATGTTAGGAATGTGATTGTTCTGCTTACAATTTTTAAGAAAAGAGAAAGCGAAAGTACACGATATCCTGGAACATGCCCTCAGAAAACTGTTAGGAATGTAATCATCTGGTTATGATTCTTAAGAAATGAGAAAGCAATAGTACACAAGAAAGGTCACACATTTCCGCAACAAACACTTGAGAGACCTGCCAAATTACACACAAAATTCAAATGCAAGAAGAAAACAAAGAATATATATCGTGCTTGACATACAACAGAGACAATGGGTTAACTATTGATTGGCTAGGATATCAATAGTTAAGTGTAAGAGAGGAACAACTCCATATATGGTATTCAGGAAGTCATAGGAATGCGAGCAAATTGTATTTGAGGAGACAAAAGAATGTGCGCAAATGTTTGGGGCCTTTATCTGTCTGTACCTGGCTGAAACTGGATTTGTGCAGTGGTGGAAGAGTTAATAAAGGAACAAAAACAAGGGAACAGGGAGGGAAGGGTGTTCACAGTAAACTTATCAGAGAAAAATTATAAAACAGGAAAACTAAACCTTTATTTACAGAATGTGCTCAGTAGGATTGAGATTTTCTCAGAGTTTAATTATTTGTATAAATTTCTGCTCACTCATAGTCCGTAAAAATATTAAACATACACATTACCCCTATGCTGCTGGACTTATGGGGCATCATGTACTGTACTGTTGGTCCAAAATAAAGCCCTTTGGATTCCTCAAATAAATATTTTATACTAATTTTAGTGTTGAATCTAAAGTGGTACCAGCTGTTGGGAAATTAATGGTTGAGTCATTTTCTTAGGCCTATAGTGGTTTATAAGCAGTGCATACGTACTCTGAACTTTTCTTGGTTTGCATTTAGCAATATACAGTATACCTCATATTGTGCTTATCTAAAGACAAGTGCAATTTATAGACTATAAAAGGTCGATGTTTTCTTTTTTTATTTTTGACAGTTCTGAATCTGTTGTCTTGTTTTCCTCCCCTAGGGAAACAGGTGACATTCTGTTAAAAATCTGTAATCTGATGCCACAGGACACAGGCATCTACACCTGTATTGCCATTAATGACCATGGCACAGCTTCATCCTCTGCCTCAATTAAAGTACAAGGTAATGATGAAAAGGGAGATAACCAGCTGACAGATGGGGGAAATTTATTTTCATTTAAGCATTATGAAGGATAATGTGGGGTAAAGGACTCCTCTTTTTCTCTGCTATGTTCAGCTGGTAACATTTTGAAAAGGGAGTCATTCATATTTTTTTTTGTGCTTGTTAATAAAGGATAAATGGAACAATAGGAATCACTGTCTAATTGCTGCTTCTGTATCTGCTCATGTGAAGGCGTCCCAGCAGCCCCAGCTCGACCCGTAGCCCAGGAGGCTAGCAGTACAGCGGTGGTGGTGCACTGGCTTCCACCTTCTAGCTTGGGAAACTGTGCCATTACCAGTTATACTGTGGAGTACAGACAAGAGGGTAATGTCTGCATTTCTGTATGTTTCCCACTTGTTGGTGTGCATATGGGTAGAGAGCGCAGCTCACAAGAATTATTACTTGATGGGGAGGCTGAACCAAACCAAGACCCTTTAGACCTTTTTGACATTTTGTAATAATTTTTTCCTATATCTCTCTTAATAATTGTGTGTATAAGTATAATTAAAAATAAATGCACATTACAAGTGCATCTAAATTTTTAAAAAATACATTTCTGTAATTTAATTCAAAAAGTGGAACTTTTTTCTATATTCTAGATTCATTACACATAAAGTGAAACCTTTTTTGTTTTAATCTTGTTGATTATGGCTTACAGCTCATGGAAAGCAAAACTCCAGTATTCCAAAATATTCGAATAATTAATTTATAATACAGAAATGTCGACCTGAGAAGAGCTCTAATCAGCTAATTAACTCAATACACCTGCAAAGGTTTCCTGAGCCTTTAATCCCGCAGTACACACAATCACAATCATGGGTAAGATGAAAGTAAAATTTGCATTTCATTTGGAAATCAAGGTCCCAGAGTCTGGAGGAAGAGTGGAGAGGAACAGAATCCAAGTAGCTTGAAGTCCAGTGTGAAGTTTCCACAGTCAGTGATGATTTGGGGGGCCATGTCATCTGCTGTTGTTGGTCTACTGTTTTCTCAAGTCCAGAGTCAATGCAGCGTCCACCAGGAGATTTTAGAGCACTTCATGCTACCACCTGCTGACAAGCTTTATGAAGATGCTGATTTTCGTTTCCAGCAGGATTCGACACCTGTCCACAGTGCCAAAACTACTAGTAACTGGTTTGCAGACCATTGTATTACTGTGCTTGATTGGCCAGCCAACTGTAAGTCGTAATCAAGATTAAAACAACAACAAAAAAAGGCTTGAAATATTTCCAGTTATGTGTAATGAATCTAGAATATAGGAAATTTCCACTTTTTGAATTAAATTACAGATCTAAGATGTTCTAAGTTTTTTAGATGCACCTGAACATTATCAACCTGAAGTTAAAAAAATTGTATGAATTCTATGATTTTGAGCTAACATTAAGTGTTTGTATGAGTTGAGATTGTAACATTATTAGTAAAAAAAAAAAGGGGGGGGGGGGTCCATATGTTAAATCTAAAAATAGTACCGGTACTGCAGTAGCAAATGTTATAAGCACTATGTAGATCTTAGCTTGTTGGCTTGTAAACGTATAAACATTAAGAAATAAAATGATTGGCTAGGTATGATTATGCAATTTCCAGATATTTGCAAATCATTAATGATTGTATTTAGCTAAATGATTGTATTTAGCTAACTATTAAAAAGTATTTAATGGTTGAATACTGATTGCATCTAAAAAGATGTTTATTATTAGTATTCAAAAGGAATAACTTACTCAGATTACTCTTAGAATTCTTCTTTAGAAGAATATTTAAACAAAATACAGTATGTGGTATTGTCTTCCAAATTCAAGGCTAAATAACGATTGAGTGTAAATAAAGCAAATATGAACTCTGAGAACAAAAGCAAATATGAACTCTGAGAACACCACAGCAAGCTACAGACAGGACTAAGTAGGCGCTTTTAAGCATAATTTAGCTGCTACGTTTTGCTACTTAACAGAAAATAATTGAATGATGCTTCAAAACCATGCATTAACTATAGTGTTAAACCTGTGTGGAAAGCAAGATGATTTAAGAAAAAAAATGATGATGATTTGGAAATTAGTCTTATGGAGTTCTGAGAACAAAATACACAATTTAGGTTTATACTTCAAAAGTGATTTCATTTTACAATATAATTATCTTGCATGATTTCACTTTAATGTGAGTTATGAGCACAGACTAGTGGTAATAGAAGGCTATTACATTCGTCTTGCTAAAAAGCAAACCTATGGTTGTCAGACCCTGTAAGTGGAGACTGAGGCTCAGCCCAAAACTGAATTTCTGTCATCAAGAGACTCTTGAGACACAAGATCATTTCCACACCTCTGATTGTAAAACACTTCATTTATTAAATTTTACACAATGAAGTTTTAGATTGCATTGCTTTACCTCGTATTCTGACAGAACTGTCATGCAATGAGGGCCTCAAGTTTAAATAATGAACTATTTCTGATTGATGTAGTAAGAATACACTATATTAGAAATTGTACATGTTTTGGAATGTGTATGTGTGCAAATACTTATGCATGATCATCTGCAGACTCCCTGGTGTGGCAGCAATCAGTACGCTCTACAACTGACGTATGTGTGAAGATCGAGGATCTGATCCCAGGTGGACATTACCAATTCAGAGTTAGAGCCAGCAACCCCTGGGGCATCAGTCCCCCCAGTGAGCCCTCCAACATGGTCACTCTACCCAGCTGTGGTTAGTGCAGCACACACACATTTATCAGGCAGACTGTATTCAATGTAATGCAAATGTATCTAATTTAATTTAAAAAATCAGACTTTACATTTATGTTTGTCTGAAGCTTCAACATATGATGGAACTGGTATCCAGTGGAAAGACAACTTTGAATCAGCATTTACAGAAATATGTGAAATTGGAAGGTAAATTATTATTGTTGTTTACAAAATGTGCTTGGTAATCCATCTTTGAAGAACAAAACCATGCAGTTTCACTCATTTACTCTTTTTTTTGCTCTGGTTTGCAGGGGTCGCTTCTCAGTGGTGAGGAAATGTCTACACAAGTCCATTAAGAAGGAAGTAGCAGTGAAGTTTGTCAACAAGAAGATGCAGAAGAAAGAGCAGGTGGCTCATGAGGCAGATATCCTGAAACATGTTCAACATCCTCAGCTGGTGGCTCTGACCGACACTTATGAGTCGCCCACAGCCTACATACTTGTCTTAGAGCTGTAAGTCTGACTTATGTTCTATTTACATAGAATTAGTTCTTCAGGGTGATCTTGGTAATATCTAATAATATTTGCATTTATCTCCATGTTAAAATCTGTATACTTTATTTATTTAGTAAAATAAACTTTATTTAATGGTCTGCACACATGTAGTGGGGTATTTTTCTTCTTCTTCAAAGCGGTTTACACTGGTTCTCATTCTCCTATTCATACACGTGCACATGCACACACACACACACACACACACACACACTCACACACCAATAGTAGCAGAGCAGCCATCCAAGGTGCTATCTTGCCATCGGGAGCAACTTGGAGTTCAAGGACACGTTGGGATGTGGAGTCATGTGGGCCGGGAATCGAACTGCCAACCCTATGATTAGTGGACAACCCGCTCTACCACCACATGTACACAAGAGAAAAAAGATTCAGCTTTTTTTTCCCCATGAACCTGGAAGATTTTGTCACACATGGGTGTAGTTTCATATTATGGGATCATGAAATTATTAATAAAAAAATGTGATGAGTCTTTTTTATTTATTTATAAAAATGTTTGTAGCAACTGCTTTTTAGTAGCTGCTAATTTTCATTTCATAAAATTATTAGACCACTGTCAAAAAAAGTAAGCAACTTGGGCTGGAATTGTTTTCAGACTAATTTTGTCTGAAAAAAGCTTTGCAATGAACCCCAAACCAGGCTTTGTTTTTATTACTGCAGGTCTAGTGAGTACTGGTGCTTTTAACTGTTTACATAATGCTTGGCCTGCCTGAATAACAGGGGAATAATATTTGTTTTAATATATTTAGGCTTATATTATAGACTTGTGTCAAGATTCTGAACTAACTCCAGGTTTTATTGGGATTGAAGTGTAGAAGTGTAGCTTTGTATATGCATTCTTTTCTATATCATAAAATGTTGTGGTCTTGTCTAGGCTGGAGGGTGGGCGTCTGCTGGATTACCTGGTGGCCCATGATGAGCTAATGGAGGAGAAGGTGGCATTCTTCATTAAGGACACAGTCGAGGCCTTAAAGCACCTGCACACCTGCAAAGTGGCTCATTTGGACCTGAAGGTGAACAAGATAAAACACAACATGACATTAAAATGACCCCAAGAATCAAGCTCTTTTAAAGCCTATACTATATTTCTACATTTAAGGATAAATTAGACTTTAGGGAAAAGGTCCTAGAACATATAGATGCAACAGTGGTAAAAATGCTTCCAAATGCATTCAATACATAGGGCTAATAGCATGCATAGAATGGCCACTGTTTTCTCTAAACTGTATGTGCTCTATCACACACTTCTGATGATGCTCCCATGCACTAAGAAAAATTTGCACATAAGGGAAGTTTCAGGCCATTTTATGAATTTATCTGAGAATCACAGCTTGCATCTTGTTAACATATTGGTGCTGCCAAGAGTTGTCTTCCTAGGCTATATGGCTTATGGTAATCCGGGCAGTTCAAATGGCAGAAGGGTCTGCCCAATAGAAACGGGTTTTGCTCAACAACAGAATTTGAGGGCACATTGATGATGCCTTCTTATAAGTTAATAATTCATTAATTCCACAATTCTGAAAGAAATGCGAATAAAAACATTACTCTCTCCATTTCAAGAAGTATAGTAACTGGTCTCAGAAACAGAAAACGCATTACTCAAATTAACCTTAACACATGAACTAAATTCTGAAGATTAAAGTAAGATTTCTTAACTTATTGAATGTTATTAATTCATATTAACATTGACCGAATTCTAAAAAAAACTTCCTGTTTGACTCACAATCACTGACACATTCATTGACATTGTCAATATTATCATTCTTAATCGTTCAAATGATTTTATTATTATTATTACTTTATTACTACATAAGCTGCAGAGGTGCGTAATCTGCATTAATAACTGATCACGTGTCCTTTTGAATGATTATCTGTTCATTCTCTGTATTCTCTATTGTTAATTCATTAATAAACTATTCTCTCATACAGCCTGAAAACCTAATGGTCAACCTCCACATGCCTGTACCGTGTGTGAAGCTGATAGACTTTGGTGATGCAGTGCAAATATCAGGGCACCGGTATGTTCACCTCCTGCTGGGAAACCCTGAGTTTGCAGCTCCAGAGTTGATCCAGGGCACACCTGTGTCTTTCTCCACAGACGTGTGGAGTGTCGGCGTGCTGGCCTATGTCATGCTAAGTGGAGTTTCTCCGTTTTTGGACGAGAGTCTGGAGGAGACCTGCGTTAACATCTGCAAACTGGACTTCTGCTTCCCGGATGAGTATTTCTGTGGAGTGAGTCAAGCAGCGAGGGATTTCATTGTCTCAAATCTGAACCAGGACACCAGGAAAAGGCCAAGCTCGACAGCATGTTTGCAGCACCCATGGGTTAGCGCGCACAGTGGAGATTATTCCAAAACTCCGCTGGATACGGCCAGATTGGCGGCTTTTATTGACAGACGCAAGCAGCTGCATGATGTCCGACCTGTCACTAATATTAAAAGCTTGGTCACTACCACTGTGGGACACACCATATAAGAGAGATCGCTTTCTCAGTGGAATACACTGATGAGAGGGTTATGTGTTGAATATTACCAGAATTAAATGTATTTTACTCAATACAGAGCTTCCACAGAGCTTGTGTCTAATATGGTTTCACCATTTTGGCCAATCACATCGCGAGGACCATAATTTTAACAGCATAGTTTTAGAATATGTTACCAATTCCTAGAAAACAACTCTACGCTCTTATTAGCTTAATGCTGACATCTTGTGGATGGATAAAACTAGAGGCGTTCCTGGGGTACTTCTAGATTAAACAGTGCAACAGAGCATTAAAGAACTCTGCTAAACTGATTTCACTGTGGGTTTCTATTCTAAATGCTGTTGATTTAAAACAATCCCGTGGCATAATTATATGGCAACGAATCCTAGGTTGATCTTTGAATGTACAGTAATATAGAACGTGGTTTAACACCGCTGTAATTGAAGAGGTATTTAGCATTGTTTTCTAGAAAAATGACTGTATGTAGATATAGGCAACAGATATTTTTACAAATTCAATATGAGGATAATGGGAGTATATAGGATATTTAAAAGTTAGAATTTTGAGCATGACCGTAACATATGGTTAAAAATACCACCACACCATCAGTTTTAAAATGTATAGATCAGCATTAGGTCATTGTTAAACCTTTCAGCATTTCTATTCATAACTTGGGTAAATATCTTTTGATGCCTTTTATTATGTCTTTGGTCAGGAAGTGGTGTGCGTCTTAGTAGTTTAAAACTGATTCCTGGTAAATATCTTAAAATCCATCCTCTACCACTTATCCGTAATTGGGTCCCGGGGGTAGCAGCTCCAGCAAGGGACCCCAAACTTCCCTTTTCCGAGCCACATTAACCAGCTCTGACTGGTGGATCCCGAGGCGTTCCCAGGCAAGTGTGGGAATATAGTCTCTCCACCTAGTCCTGGGTCATCCCCAAGGTATCCTAACAGCTGGATGTGCCAGGAACTCCTCCCTAGGGAGGCGCCCAGGGGGCATACAGTCATGGACGAATTTATTGGCACCCCTGGAACTTTTTCAGAAAATGCACCATTTCTCCCAAAAAATTGTTGCAATGACAAATGTTTTGGTATACACATGTTTATTACCTTTAAGTGCATTGGAACAGCACAAAAAAGC
>JAOUWY010000075.1:19320408-19333465 GCA_025728095.1 Prietella phreatophila
ACTAAGTCATGTTTTGCAGAGGGGTCAAATACTTATTTCCCTCATTAAAATGCAAATTAATTTATAACATTTTTGACGTGCGTTTTTCTGGATTATTTTTTTGTTGTTGTTATTCTGTCTGTCACTGTTCAAATAAACCTACCATTAAAATTATAAACTGCTCATTTGTCAGTGGGCAAACGTACAAAATCAGCAGGGCATCAAATAATTTTTTCCCCTCACTGTATTTGACTATCACAAAGGCTGTATTACAAATAAAGCCTGTTTGTTGTTGGTGATGACGATGATGATGATGATGATGATATTAAAATAAAAAATGTGCTTGTCCTAGACAAGCATTAATGTTAAGCCTTGTGTATGTATATATTTGGACCCTAACAGTTTTCACCCTGTCCTGAAAGTCTGCTTTCCAACATGCAGAACATCTAATTATCTGTCTGCTTGTGTGGAAACTAACCTCACAAAATGCTTGTTCATTCTCTCTCGCTGTTATTCTAAAAGCTGAGGGGAATAGCCCAAATTGCGGAAGTCTTATGGGAGCTGGTGGTTGAGAAAGAAGGGATTAGGTCATGTGTACCTGAGGTCAAGCATTGTAGAGCTCATAAGAAGGTCTGGTGAGGAGCACAGGAGAATGAAACACGAGTTGTTCCCTTTCCAGTTTTGAGCCATGATTTTAGGGTTGGGTTATCTCCCTGTTTACCTTATTAACTTTCATTTCTGTACAGGCTGGCACGACTGTAGATATTTTGTTGATGGAAAATATACAATAGCTGAGTGGCTTTCAGGAATAAATCTTTGTAAACAGTTATATAAATGAAACACATGCTGCAAAACTATGGTTTGAATGTTTCTCCATTCTTCCTCTACATGAAAAGGTTCATTTTTACTACGTCAATTTGGAGAAAAAAAAATGCCTGGGTTATTTACTCCTGAGTGCTTTCTTGCTCATCTAAGTGCGAAGTTGCATCTATTCTGAAAGCACTCTAGCAGATATACCTCCCACCTACCACCCACCTGCCACTGAGCTTCAATTACTGCTCAAATGAAAATGACCAATGTGTAAAATGGCAGTAGCGTTTATGAGCGGAAATGAGTGCCCCAAAGTAGACCCCAGCAAAAGGCAATTTGATGCCTTTTTGAAAGCTCATGTTTGAAGTACGTTACCCCTCCCTGCTCGGTGTGTCCTTCAGGTCGAGCTCATGGGAACAATACTCAGTTTATGTTTGTGTCAATCCAGCATTGATCAGAGCCAGAATAATTATCTTTACTCCACTCATCGGCAAATGGAGAATTGATTTTAACACATCACGGTGAGAGATAGGTGTGAATGAAGTCTTTCAGTAAAGCTGGAGGGCTGAACAAATGGGTCAAGACTTGACCATGTGTGTACAGATACACCTGTTGTCTGTGTGGTCCTCAAGTGAAGGGCACAATAATGGAGTTTCATTGTGCTCCTATCGGGCTCCCTGAGATGGGCATTTACTAATAGATGCACAATTTTACGACCTTGTTCCACACATGCATTCACACCATCAGACAACATACTTATCTTACACACATTCATTGCATTCACATCTCACGTCATTGAGCTTTGTGCCTCAATGTCCTTACGTTCACTCTAGCAAGCGACAAGTCGTTCGTATCAGTTTGTGCTTTGCTGGTGTCCACTGTCCAGTATTTATTTATTTGTGTGTATATGTTGTATATGCTGATGAGAAATGGTAGTAGTGCTAATGTGTGTGTGTGTGTGTGTGTATACATCTCATTCAATCCTGTGCAAAAGTCTTAGGCAACCTGATTTCTATTTTATGAAGGTGGATGGACTTCTACATCATCGTGTCGCTACAAAACCGTTTTACATTTCCAAACATAAATTTTCCAGCACTAAATTAAATGTTGTAGAAAAATGTTTGAATGTCAGTAAAGAAAGCAGCATATTATGTAAGAGACCACTTTTCAGACCAAAAAAACCACAATGATCATCACAACAAATATCGCTTAAGTTTCATTTATTACTGTTCACTTCTCCTTATAGTATTTTTCTTTTTTTCTTTTTTTTTATGCTGAAACATTTAATTTTATTATTTTTGGAGGCATCTTTGCTCTACAGCATTTCTTTGCATGTGCCTAAGACTTTTGCATGGTACTGTGTACAAGCTAATTAAACAGAAATTAAATAATGCACTATTAGCTTGTTTGATTTATGTTATGTGCTAGGCTTCTGCAAGATTTGTTGATGGGTTAGCAAAGCAACTGCATTGTACCATCTAGATAAACTACATGGCAGGGAAATGATCTCTGCTACTTTCTTCCAAGCTTTATTTTTCTTTGTAATGTTTCCATAAGCGTTTAAAGAGAGGATGTATGTGACAGGATGAGATGAAAATACAAAACTTTTTTTCTTCCAATTTTGTGCATCAGACAATAAAACTGATTGTGGGTAGGAACTCAAGTTGTGAGGGTGGAAGCAAAGAAACATCAGACAACGTGCACCAATTGCTTGAGCCAGTCTTCAGGATTTGTTGCCTTAATGGGACATACCTAATTTGCATTTAACTGAGAAAAGCTTAGTTAATTGGTAAATGGCGTACTTTTATATAGAGCTTTTATCCAAAGCACTTTACACTGGTTCTCATTCACCCATTCACACACATACTCGCACACCAATGGTAGCAGATCTGCCATGAAAGGCGCTAACTTGCCATTACGAGAAACTTGGTGTTCAGTGTCTTGCCCAAGGACACTTCAGCATGTGGAGTCATCTGGGTCGGGAATCGAACCGCCAGCCCTACGATTAGTGGACAACCCGCTCTACTACATGCACCACAGCCGCCCCTGTAATTAACTGTCATTTGTGATACTTACCACTGAAATCACTGTCATGTCATGCGGGTATATAGAAAATGAATATTTGTCGCTTTCTGGCTTGATGGTATGAATAAGGGGTGCCGTTTCTATAATCTGTGTTGGAGTACAGTGGGATAGTGGCTTCAGTGACTTTAGCAGCTCTAGTGTCATGAAGAATGAACGGTTTAATAAATTCATATTTATGAATTAACGTAGGTCTTCATAGGTTGGAATACAACCGCTGTAACCTGTACCATGTTTGTTAGCCAATTTAATGCACTGTTGTTTTTGCATTTATTATATATCATTTTTTTGTCTATATTTGTTTGTGTTTGGCAGAACACTTCACATCAGTCGTGAAGGTGCTATACACATTGCTCTATACTCAGGCCCTGGCTGCTCTGTCTATTAAACTCAGCCCTGAGGAGAGACTGGCCTGGAACAACAGCGGGGCAGCCAAGAAGGTAAGACAATTCGAAAACTGACTTGGTTTTCACAACCAGTTATCAATTAGAAAGAGTACCATAGGCAGCTCCACAGTTTAGTATTACTGGCTAAGCATAAGGATGGCTAATGAGAACACTCTGGCATGCATGCATACATAGAACCAGCATTGTTTTTTTTAATACATTTCATTCAGAAACAGGACTTTGAGATTTATTCGGGTGGCTGATGGAATGAAACCGAATAAACACTGTACAGCAAGGGGAGAATACACTAGTGGAGTTAATGTCCTAATAAAATAAATATCTATCCATTAATCAATCTATATAATATTATGCAGGGATTTAACAGTGTCACAGTAATAAGCAGTTTGGTATTTAAAATGGCTTGGTACATACCAGATATGTACACACTGGGTGAAGTAGAGCCTTAAGACATTTGTCTTAAAACAATTTAAGACTTAAACGCAGCGCGTCCATCATCATTAGGGAGGTTTATAATCATCTGTAAGGACTGGTATGTTAGCGCTCCACTCTATTAAATCTCAATTGGAGAAAGTGAGACCATGAAATCTAAGTGATGAGACGAATCTGTGAGAAGTTGTGGATTGTCCTTCATGCTCCTTTATTCCCCATTATCCAGATTATTTTTTTCTACACTTTATCTCCTTCCACATACTTCTATATACTTTTGTGTATCTATTGAATTCAGTATTTTTTGTGCATTTACAATGAACTTTTAAAAGTCCTGACATTATCTCCCTGCAGTAAATACAAAGAACATGAGGTTTGTAGTGGAAATCGTGTATAAAAAAAAAAAAAAAAAAAAAAAGAACCTATTGGTTTAAAAATATTTGAGCGTGCAGTCTAATAAATCTGGCATTGCAGTCTTTGCTTTTGCTTGCTCGCTGTTTTGAAGCAATGCTGCAAAATATTGCACAAAGCCTGTGAGCTTTATTCGTGCATATTCTTTTAGAACACACCATGACCTGCAGAAGTAAAGAAATGTAATGCTTTCTATGTTGAGATTCATTGCATTGTTGATTTATCAGAACATTTATATATTTTGTAGCAAAGTTGTCCTTTCTGTGATTTTGTGTTTTAGGTATTACTATGTGGCATTGAAATGTTTTCTTTTCTTTTCTCATCTAATATAGACCTTGCCAAACTCTGAGAAATCATGGGAAGCACTCCTGAGTCATGCGATCAGTGAGCTTACGAAGGTCAAGGGAGCTTATGATGATAACCCAAATGAGACCATGGTAAAAATACTTTGATCTGGAGTTATTTTTATCCACATTATAATAATGTATTTGACGCTGGAAGTCCAAATTTGTCTTCAATGCTGATGATGGCTCTTCTGCTTGAATGCAGAAAGTAGCAATCCATGTGTTCCTTATGGAAAAAATGCTAGAGTATTACAGGGAGCTACATTACATTACAAAAAAAGACAGGGCAAAATGGACAAATATTCAGTACATCAAGATATCTTTGCAAAATTAAAGGGTTTGTTTGTTTGTTTTTCTAGCTGAAGGCAGTTCTTTGCATCAATGCCATTCCACTATGTCTTAGTAACTGAAGAACACACCATTATTGGAAGGACATTTAAACAACAATGGGTTTATTTTTGGAGTAGGGATTATGTCAGATCTATGAGTTTGAAGGTGTTCAGCTTAATACCGCTCCTCATTCTGCAGTTCACCCCATTCTGATAAATAACACCATGGCTGCTGTAGCCAATATGGCTGCTGTAGGCTGCTGTAGAAATATCTTTCTTATATCCATGAAACTCTTCCCAGTGGGATAAGTTGTTTGTTTTTTTTCTCTCCGCAGTTGAGTTCGAGTATATGGTCTCCTCAATCCATAGAGTTTACATTGCAACAATTCTGTTTGCCTTTCATGCGTCTGTCCTGTCTTCTTCAACACCACCTCTACGGGGACAATCTACCTGGCTGCCTGGTATTGTGACATGCATGTAGACACACTTCTCTGTATACTGTCTTCGTGTCAGGAAAACATGCACACACATTCACATGCATGTATATGTGGTTGTATTTTCTCTGCTGGATTGGAAACGTAATGAACCAGACACTGAATTGTAATTCTAGTGATTTCTGAATCACAGTACTCAGACTGACTGTTTGTATTTCAGCTAGAGGAGGAGTTTTCGTTGCTGGCAGGCAGTTTGGGGTTGCTGTCTGCTTCGTTTCAGCCCAGCACCTCCATGAACAGCGGAGTGTGCCTGGAATGGAGCATCAATGCACTTGAGCTCATCTCTCAATGGTGCTCAGAGCTCATCAGCCTGGCAGACAAGCCTTCACAGCAGGCTATGGTCAGCTACAGTCACTCTTGTGTCGTTTAGTCTGTGAAAGCATGTCAGGTTAACCAGAGAAGAAATTTTAATCCGTCTTGTTAAAATACGTCTTGTTTTTATGTAGTCTCTTTTGGTGCAGGACCCTCACTGGTCCGCTCCTCGTCTGCTGCAGCTTCCTGACAACTACAACACTATCTTCCAGTACTACCACAGGAAGTCCTGCACTGTGTGCAATAAGACCCCCAAGGATCCAGCTCTGTGCCTCGTTTGTGGAGCGTTCGTCTGTCTCAAGGGCCTCTGCTGCAAACAGCAGGGTGTCTGCGAGTGTGTGCTGGTGAGTACTGACTTTCTATTGGTTTGCTCATCATTTGTGATCAGGGGTGTATAAGTACAGAACGTGTCAATTTTTCAGAGTGTAAACATCAGGCCCATATTGCATCTCTTACTGTGCGTATAAATGTGTTTTAATCCAAATACTCATGGGGAGTGAATGAGGCTTTGAGTTTGTACACAGCTGAAGCAAAACTGCTTTAGCAGGCTATCTGAGAAAAGCTGAGGAAAAGCCAGTTAAAAGTATAACTACTGAGCAGAAGTAATATCTCAATCAAATTGCAGCATCTTTTGTAAACAAGCATGAACAGCTTGCACTGCTGTTATGTTATAATGGGTATGGATGCTTAAACAAAATGATATCTGATGATCATTTCTGTTTTTCAATAGCACTCTCAGCACTGTGGAGCTGCAACAGGGATATTCCTCCTAATAAATGCATCTGTGATCATCATCATCCGTGGTCATCGCTTCTGTCTGTGGGGATCCGTTTATCTGGATGCTCACGGAGAGGAGGACCGAGATCTACGGTATGAACACACTTTTACTGTTGACAAGTGATGCGCACCAGAATAGACATCTTTTTAATATTAATATTTTGTTTGGTCTGATTATTGAACCTACTCGTGTGTGTGTGTGAAATGTTAACGTTGATTTTGTGTTTTTGTGTGTAGTCGTGGCAAGCCTCTGTTCCTGTGTGCTGAGAGATACCGTGTACTGGAGCAGCAGTGGGTGTCGCACACTTTCGACCACATTAACAAGCGCTGGGGTCCCCACTACAACGGACTTTAACACACAAACCCAGAGGAGCCAGATCACAGTGGGCATCAGTGCCAGCCTCTCTATCTCCTTTTGATATATGCTGTCATGTAATATAAAAACAACGCTGTGAGTGAGTTGCTGCTACAGCTTTGGTTATGTGAAGTTTAGTGTACAATCATGCCTAATGACTAACAGCGTGTGTGTGGGTTTTTTTTTTGTTTGTT
This sequence comes from Prietella phreatophila, assembly GCA_025728095.1. Lineage (NCBI taxonomy): Eukaryota > Metazoa > Chordata > Actinopteri > Siluriformes > Ictaluridae > Prietella > Prietella phreatophila. The sequence goes on from JAOUWY010000075.1 coordinate 19,327,329, forward strand.
TTTGTTTTTTTTGTTTGTTTGTTTTTTTTTAAATGATTTTTGGTGGATCTGAAAGGGGCAGAGATTTTATCTTTGTTTTTGGGACTGGCTCACATTGAAAGCACAAATTAGTCCAATCCTTAGTGCATATATTTGAGTGCTGTTCCCCCCCCCCCCACCTCTTGAAAACACTACTGTTCAGTGCATCGAAGAGTAAACCTCCACAGATGGCTGTTTCTGAAGCGTATAGAAAATATTTACAAGTCCACAGTGTGTATATCAGCCATTATGAACAACACGAGGAATTTGGTTTCCCTTAACTGCTAACTAAACAGAGGTACCAAACTGGCACCAGATATCAACCATCATCGTAAACCCACGACCAATTCAATGAGGAAGCATAGTCATCCTACATGCTCAAAGCTCAGGCCTTTAAAATGCTCATATGGGATAAAAGTATTGTTTAAACGGAGCTTCCTTGTTCTACAGAAATCCTCACTGAATGGTTGAACAATAATTACTTGCCCATCGAGGCCTATTTGCATCCATCCTCAGGAATTTTCTTTTCTGTAGTTAAAGAAGAACTAATAATATTTAAATAAATGTTGCTATTTGATGTTGATAGTTAATTATATCCTTGTACAAATGATTTTAGATTGTGGTGATGGCAGTCAGCTAGCCTTTTGCAGTTGAGAGAGTTTGCAGCAACCTTGCCAATCATACAGCTTTTCTCAACTGAACCAGTTAAAGCACTGTACTACTGATTAAAATCTGGAGTAAACATTTCCCTACAAAAATTTGGCAGCATTTCATAGTGCCGATAGTGTTGGTGGTTGTGTGATGTTTCACATCACAAACGGTGCAAAATTGCTATATCCATCCCAAATGATCTATTTTTTTTTAAATCTATTCCCACACCAGTTTTTGTGAAGCATTTGGATCTAAAGAAGTCCAGCGTCCCTGGTGCTTTCACAGTTTGTATTTAGAATGTGTTTAGAAAATGCACTTTTTTCATTTGTTCTTTAAGTGTATTATAGTAGTATTTTTACATCAACATTCACAACAATGTAATTGTACTAGCAGATCCTCCAAAGAGGAAATAATTTAATTTTCATCTATGCCATAGTTCACCTTTTCCCTGCTCTGTTTAGGGCTAAAAACAAATCTTTCTGAGGGTTTAGATTATCAGGTTTAAATGACACTCTGAAGTTTAGATTTTAGATTTGCTTCAAAAAAAAAAAAAAAAAAAAAAGAGTAGTAATATTTCTTTATAAGATGATTGCCAGTGGCCAGGATTTAGGGCCACACAAAGTCATCTATAAAGGATTTCAAATGTAGGGTTTTTTTTTGTTTGTTTGTATTTTTGCGCATAGGTATTCTACTTTTTATATTAATGTCTAGCCCCCTTCATTTGTTCTTATTTAATACATACAATAAATAATTTCATAATATTTATTATAAAATGTTTTTGTATGGGATATGTCAGATATTCACCTCTGATGAGTTTTAGTTTCTTTATAATGTTTAAAAAAAAAAAAATGTTCTGTTGATGTGTATTTTTCACTCCTGTGAGCTTTCTCACTGAAACTGACAAGTCTCAAATGAGTGATTTTCACACATGCTTCAGAATGCAATCTGTTCCAGACTTTGAAACAAGATTGAGGATTTTGTGTGTGTGTGTGTGTGTGTGTTCCCCTCCTACCCAATTTGCAAAGTCCCTTTTCTAAGTGCATTATATTAAGGAATCACCAATGAACACCAAAACGCATGTTTGGTTTTGTTCTTCCCCACCTGATTAGGTTAGGTGTTGCACTTACACAATGCTGGAAGGAAATGCCAGGCACTTCCTCAGCCCAAATATTGTATAATTGGACAGAGTTTTTGCAAAGAGTTATGGGTATCTATTGGAATGGACAGTTGCAATGTTGTGTGAAGTGAGAGACTGACTGACAGGCAGAAATACAGTACATTACTGTAGGTGCTGATTCAGACTTTCAGATTGCATATCAGAAAGGGTGGCAGACATTTAATGCAAAATGTAACATATGTGAATAAAATATAACAATGCTCTGACATGCTTGTATTAATTTCTTTTAAGTCAAGGTTCCCGGTTCTGTTCTGATTCATTTTCACTATAAGTAATGAACTTATAATGAGGTCAGTCGATCTCCAGGTGATGGGGGTGAATGCCTTTCAGCCCCAAACTTTTTTTTATGTTTAATTTTTAACATTTCAATCTGAGAAAACATGCATTTAACTATTGAAAAATGTTTGCCTTTTTTGAATTATATAAACATGAGGTGGTTTGGTGGCATTTTATTTTAAAGTGACTAACAGGGTTGAGGTATATTTTAGCATAGAAATTTAGCATTACATTAATGCAGCTATTACATTTATTCATTTAGCAGATGCTTTTATCCAAAGTGACTTATAAATGAGAAAATACAAGCAAAGCCATATCAAGTAGAGAACAATAAAAGTAGTGCTACTATACAAGAACTATTAATTGAGTTTCAGAAGAAGCAAAGTGATACGAGCGGCTACAGGAAGCCAGTGGAGGGGGATGAAGACAGGTGTGACCGGTTCTTTTGGGCTGGTTGAAGACGAGGCGTGCTGCTGCATTTTGAATCATCTAAAGGGGTTTGATGGAGCTAGCTGGGAGGCCTGAGAGTAGTGCGCTGCAGTAGTCCAGTTTTGAGGAGATCAGAGACTGGACTAGTATCTGTGTAGCCTACCCGGTGAGATAGGGTCTGATTTTCTTGATGTTGTACAGGATGAAACTGCTAGACCGTGCAGTTGTTGAAATGTGGTCTGTTAAGGTCAAGCTATCATCAAAAATCACCCCAAGGTTCCTGGCTGGCTTGACTGTAGTTGAGCCGAGCTGTGCGGTGAGGTTGTGGTTGATTGAGGGACGGGCTGGGATGATGAGAAGCTCAGATTTTGCCAGGTTGAGCTTAACGTGGTGTTCCCTCATACAGACCGAGATGTCCGACAGATATTAGTATCCATGCAAATGACCAAGAGCTTGCTAATGGTTTACATCAAATTTGTTTTGGAATAACAATTGGTTCACATTTTTCAGAAAAGATTAACCATTATTCCAACAAGAGGGACTCACTAGAACTTCTGTTAAGTACTAGTTAATGTAATTTGGGTGACTGGTTTGTAATTGAGGTGAACTCACCTTTGTCAAAATGAAGGTTTTGGGACAAATACACATTTTCCATAACCTGTAATGGAGGAGTCTTTTAATAATGGAAATTTATCAAGCATGATATGTGAAGGGGATTTAATTGATTTGTGCTAATGCAGAAACAATGTCTTTTTTTTTCTTTCTTTTTTTTTTTGTAGTGTAGTGTGGCTTAGTAGTTTGGACATTTACCTCACACATCCGGGGTTGAGGGTTCGAGTCCTGCCTCTGTCCTGTGTACGCATAGTTTGCATGTTCTCCCCAATTCTCAGGGGTTACTTCTGGGTACTCCAGTTTCCTCCCTTGCGTTGGTTGTAGGCTGATTTGGCATTTTCAAATTCTCCGTAGTGTGTGAGATTGTGTTCTTTGAGTTGGCAGTTGCAACCCCTTCCAGGTGTCCCCCACCTCGTGCCCTGAGTCCCCTGGGATTGGCTCCAGGCTCCCTGTGACCCTGTGAAGGATCAGCGTTACAGAAGATGGATGGATGGATCTGAAGCATGCACATGGGTAGCTATGACTCATGGTTAAAATGTCTTTCACTGTGCAAACATATTTGTAAATCAAATATCAGTGGGAATAGGCCACGGATGGCATATAACCCATTGGTATGATCCAGATATGTTTTGGATTTGAGATTTGTATTCGGGTCAGTTTTCCTCATTTCCTTCCAGATCAGTGATCCAGTAACGGAGCCTGAACAGAGTTTTGGGGTCACAACACAATAGCTGCTTATTTGGCCTTGGCTGCTGCTGCTGTGTCTCATTAGTTCAACTAATCTGAGAGATAGCAAGCAATATCTGGTCTTTGCTTTTACTGTCGAAAAAATGTGTTTTTTTTTCAGGTAAGAAGGCTGCTGTTTAATACATAACATTAGGAACTTTGTCATAATTCTTTCTTAATATTCACCGCATAAATAAAAGCTGCATGAAGCCCTCTGATCTTTCACTCAGTGTATTGTTGTATTACTTTAACACCTATAAGAGCGCTGTTCAAAATGACCTTTGGTTTGCTATTATTATGGTCATTATGTATGAGTCTTGGAGTCAGGTGATTTATTTCTGCGTGTGTGTGGAGCTGTGGGACTGGCAGTATGGTAACCGTGGTGCGCTGCACAGCTTCCTCTGTCACAGCTTCTTCTCACATTCCACTCAATTATTAACCGCGATGGAAAGTCTTGAAAATCACTTCGGCAATGTTAGGACACGGCCATGGCAGGTGAGTAGCAGTCAAAAGATGGCTTTCAGATCATAAACATAATATTTATGTGGCTTCCGCTAGAATAACCTGCAGCACTAGTCTGTAGGGACTCTAGTACCTGGTGTTATGCTGAAGATAAATAAGCTTCATACATTTCAGGTGTATGGTATAAGATATGCCTTTAAAATCATTTCTGCTTATTTTTGAAGGACATGTAAATGGAAGAGTTGATGCAGTCAAGAATAGGTAAGAAATTATATTTACTGTAATTACTAAAACAGTTGACAAAAAATATTTCTGTATATATTTATTGTCTAAAAAATGCATTTGAATATTGGATTAACTATGCTTAAGTTTCAGTCATGTTTTCAAACGTTTGTGTTTTTCCTCAAATTATTTGTGTTCACTTTTATGACCTTGATTTTCCCTCTTCAGTATTTTAAGGACTGGCATATTTTCACTCCTCCTCCTCATTGTATTAGTGTTTTCCTCTTGTTCTGCAACTGGCCACTTGGTTGGGAAAGATGATTTGTTATTCATTAGTGGAAATAGAAAAAGACATGTTAAAGATAATATTTAAGCACAGGGTAGGTTTGGGGTGTGTGCATGTGTGTGGGAACTATAGCAACCCACCAGGGAGGGTAAATGCAAGCACATGCTTGGGGAATCTTCGGAAATATCTGAAATCAGCAACATCATCTTTCGAGTTGCTACTCATGCTTTGTCACATGGCAGCTAAATATACACAGAGGAATGCACTAACTGCCCTCTACCACATACATGAGCTTACAGACACACACTGGTTCATGTCGTTCTATTTGGCACGGACCTTCCAAAAGTCTTAGTGACATATTACGCAGTGTTTGCAATACAAACTGAATAAAATACATTTCTTTTTTTTTACCCTCTTCTGCTGCCATGAGTGTCTTTCTTTACATTTTAATTGCTTTTCTAGTGAAATGCTGCAGAACTGTGGTGCCACTAGCTTTGAGTTGGTTTTGTTAGTAAAAAGGCTGTACAATAGTTTGGCTTGGGAAGTACACATGGGAGAGACGTGTACACATGCACACAGACCTGGGAAGGGTTTGGCAATGTGGAACTTCTTTGTTGGCACCACTTCAACACATGTCTGATTTTGGAGGCCATGACTGGCCTCACCATTTACTATATGGTTTTTCTTCCTCTACATCTGCTTATGTGATATAGAATTCAGCAACTAGGCAACAGAGTCCTGTTTGTGGCCCCTAGATGTCTGGATTTTGTTCCCACTGCTGCTTTTGCTGGTGGTTTAGAAAACTCTGGCAGCTTACTAATAAACCTGATCTGCTATGAATAATGTGCATCTCATCAACTGGATCCAGTACATTGCAAATATGAACTTTTATTCAGGGATTTCTAGATAGTGGCAAGTTCTCATCTACACTTAAGGTGTCGGCCATTGCTGTATGTCGCAACACTGTGGACCGCTTCTACCTGAGGGCTGATGAGCTTGTTACAACAAATAAGCAAGGTGCCTCCATCCTCCATCATTCCCCAAGAAGCTGGCATGGGATCTTTCCCTTGAAAGCAGGAGCTGGAGCTGCTTAAGGCCCCTCCTTATGAGTCTATGCAAGATGGTGTTTTGAAATTTGTGTCTCTCAAAAAAAAAAAAAACCCAAAAAAACCCTGACTTTTTCAATGTAATCAATTGGTCATAAGAGACTGAATTTGCTGTGAGGAATGTATGAGGGCTTTTTTATATATATATATATATATAAACACACACACACAC
>JAOUWY010000075.1:19525786-19537026 GCA_025728095.1 Prietella phreatophila
CAGTAGACCAACAACAGCAGATGACATGGCCCCCCAAATCATCACTGACTGTGGAAACTTCACACTGGACTTCAAGCAACTTGGATTCTGCGCCTCTCCACTCTTCCTCTAGACTCTGGGACCTTGATTTCCAAATGAAATGCAAATTTTACTTTCATCTGTAAAGAGGACTTTGGATTACTGAGCAACAGTCCAGTTTTTTTTCTCCTTAGCCCAGGTAAGACGCTTCTGGTGTTGTCTCTGGTTCAGGAGTGACATGACAACAGGAATGTGACACAGTGACATTTCTTTATTATAAATTCTTTATTCTAAAATTTTGAGATACTGGATTTTTTATTTCCGTGAGTTCTAAGCATTAATCATCAAGATTAAAACAAAAAAGGCCTGAAATATTTCAGTTTGTGTAATGAATCTAGAATATATGAAAGTTCCACTTATGAACGTTTCTGTGATATTCAAATTTTTTGAGAGGCACCTGTAATTATGCAAAAGTTACAATATATTTACTACCTAAAGATATATCTTACATTTTCTGTTCATTATGCTACACTGAGACTTTTTGTCTATTTTTTACTATAGACTGTAGTTTTTGTAGCTGTAGCGAAAGGCTAGAATCTTCTAAAGAATGAAATATAGCAGGACCAGACAGTTTGTTCGACCAGCAATGTATGCACATATTAAAAACTGGATTGTTGATATGCTTTGCTTTACAGAGAAATCAAAGTGTTTATATTTGTCATATTCAATGTCAGTTGATGTCATTGTATGTTATACATTGGTGAGGTTCTGCTTAAAGTCAACGCCAAATAACATTTAAAGAGCACTATTTTATCCCGCATGTCCAAGTGAAATCCAAAGGAATTCTTTCTCAGTTATTAATATTAGCAAATTTTGCTGGTCATGATGTTTGATATTTTCAAAACCCCAAAAACATAGTCTTTACTTCACATGTTACTGTCACATTTAACAGGATTAACAGATCAATACAATAATCAATCAGTGCAGTTTATTTTTTCTGGTACTTAATTACTACTTTTGCTCTCAAGCGATTGTCAGCTTCCCACCAGAGCAGTAAAAACAAGACCAGGCTTTTTGTCTTGTCAGAAGCTGGAGATATTCTGGACACCTCTATAATTCTTGCATTTAAAATTTAGACTAGCAAACTACCTGTAATCCTTAACATGAGTAACATTAAGTTGCCATATTTCAATCTATTGATCCAGCATGAGCTTGCAAGCAGTTCATAGTTCACATACTGAGAGGATGTAAGGTAGATGAAGTTGTGTTGTTCCATTATATCATTGCTTGATGCATTATTGAAATGCTCTTTTATGTAGAAATTGGGCATTGTGACATGGATGATATTTGAGTGCAAATAAATCTCGGTAGTATTCATCTCAATTATTAATAATGCTGTGAAAGTCATGTAATTGTCCCTTGAACCCATGTTGACCAAGATGTGTTTCCCCACTTTCATGCTGGAGCTGCAAGGCTAATATTCTTTCTTAAAATGTCAAGGAATCTTAACGACTACCAGATCAGCATTGTGATTTCAGACTGTCTGACACTGTTATAAAAATGAACAAAAGTACTTTGTGTAGATAAAACCAGCAGAATCCCAGAATCCTCAGCAGTCTTTTTGGTTTTTTTACTTTAGCGCATAGCTGTGTTTGTTGTTGTTGTTTTGGTTTGTTTGTTTGTTGAACAACCATTACAGGAACAAGTTAGATAACAGGAAACATATATATTTTGCTTAAGTACCAAAACATTAAATGTAACAATAAAGGGATAAAAAGTATGATGTGTTGTTCTTGAATTAATAAAAATTGTAAATTGCTGTGATATAGAAGGAACACAGCAGTTTGGGACATTGTGGGTTGTAATGGCATTACACCACCTCATTGATCATTTTCTTATAACAGTAAGCCCTATCATGCTTTATATGTTACTTAACGGCCTATTGGTTTTAACTAGAGTAGGTGTATCTATAACATGGCCAGTGAGTTGAAGTGTTATCTCCACTTTCAGCAGCAAATTTTACTAAAATTCACTGAGAGCAAACTATGAGATACTGGTTACATACTGTAATATAAACGGAGTAATCTAATTAACGGGGACAACAAAACATACAAATGAATATAGACAAATTTCCTTTCAGTTACATTCAGTCAGTCCATATGTAATTATATATCAGCTACCAAAGTTCCTAGTAATTAGTTTTTCTTCAGAAAAATCGAATGATTATGGTACTTTGGAAACACACACCTACAGGCACTGAAACTCACACTTCGCACTTGTATAGTATGTTCTCCTCTTGGTCCCAATATTCAGTTTATCTATGCCATTCAAAGCCACATCTGCACATTTGTTCTGATCTAATATCTACTCAGCAGCAAAACTCACATCCAGCATGTAGAAAGATATGAGCAGCGAGTCCCCAAATATAATACATTGCCATACAGTGTGCTAGATTGCTTTGATCCATTGTGCATATCAGATTATTTTCCCCTTATAATCTGCTTGATGTTTGTATTTTCAGCAAATTTCACAGTTTTAGAAAGACCCTGGAGAAACTGTGGCTAATTAAATAAAACAGATTATAAATAAGCACTTTGCAAGTACAGTTCAATATTTACAGATTTAACATCAGGTACAGTAGTCTAGTTCTCATCCACAATTGTACAAATAGGCATTTTTAAAAGGCTAGTCCCAATTCCATATACACTTATCAAAGAAAAAAATATCCCTAAATGACACTTGAGACCATTGCTGTGTTACAAACCAGTGCATGAAAAGAGTCTTTAGCTTTCTGAATCTTCATTGTAACAACACAGACTGTGCAAAGTCCTGAATTCAGGCTCCATGATATTTAGTGGACTCCAGGAGGGCCTACAGACTCTCACATTAGAGAGGCAACAGTCTCAGGAATAACTTTCATTTTCACTCCATATAGTCATCCACTGCTTCTTCTCAAATGGATCAAACATGATGCTTTCATCTGTAAAGTGGCGAGTCTCTTTACGGATCCTCACAGCATGGTACTTAGGAATGCTGTCATCATACTTGGAACGTTTGAAAAATCCACACTGATGGACAGAATGCAAAGAAAAAGAAGCAGTTCTGAATGGCAGTGTAATGTCAGGGATTTCTGTTTTTAGAGGTTTGAAGGTTTGAATCGACTTTCAAGAGTGAGTGTTATTATAAGAGCATGCTTGACAAGTGTGTATAGCGTGTAGAATAGGCCATCCAGCAAATCAAACTGGTAAAGGAACATCTTTGAAACAAAACTGTAATGAAGGACAAGTTAGACGTCTGCTTCAGAGAGAGGAAATGCAACAGAGCAGTGAGTTTAAGGGAGAAAGAAAGAAATATTGCAGATTCTAAACTTCACACAACATTGAAAAGCGAGGCACTCTGTTCATAAGAAAGCACTTTGCTCTTTCTTTTCTTCTTTTGGCACAGCAAAAGATGCGTTAGTAATTAAAGTGTTAAAACTGTGTGCCACATCACACTCGGGCACTACAGTGGCCTTGTGTATTTTACCCAGGTAAAGGCCTCTAGGCCTCAGTGTTGAGCTTGTCTGTGTCTGAGGGCTGAGCATGGATCTCAGCTTTGTGATACGCTGCATCGTATTGGACTTTTTGGGCACGATTGAAGAAACCACACTACAGAGGGAGCAACGTGATTGATCACTGAAAGCAAATGATGGTAAAGCGTGTGTTTTGACAGAAAACTTGGTAGAGCTTTAAACCTCACTGCCTTAAAACCACTTTTTTAATTTTAACTACTGGAAGCTAGGAATATGTTGACCAAACAGAGCAATTTATTTTAATAGACCTCAAATGACATCAGTATCCAATAAAAGTGGTAGAGTTTATAAGCTTAACCATTTAAAAATAAAAAATTCATATTCAAAACCCAAAAAACACAATCTGGGGTTGCTAGGCTTACCTTCCAGAGTAGAAGCACTAGCAGAGCGAGCATCAGTATTCCTGCTAGTACGGCCACTAGAATTATCCACCATGGCACTCCACCATAATGAGCCACTGTATTTTCAGGGAAGATAGTCAATCTCACCTTTCAGAGCAGAGAAAACAAATTACTCAGGATGCACACTTTCTGATGCAGGACAATATGTCATGAAACGGTTAATATAATTAGAAGAGGTTTTAAGCTGGTCTAAAGCATATCGTATAAACAGTGGCCAGTATACCTGTGTCTCAGGATTCTTCAGCACAATGTTCTTAGCAGAAACATCAAGACTGATTGAAGCTTTCATTATCAAGTCAAGATAATTATAAGTGGCATAATCCTGTTAAAGAAAAAATTGAGAACATTTGTGTGTATTGTACATTTTCTTTATATTGAAATTATTATATATACTATTTTACTTACTTCAAGGAAAGTCGCGTTCCAAAGGCGAGACCTCAGTATAATGTGCGCGCTACTGTCCAATCCCTGTAGAGGGCACTTAATGTCCACACAATTCAAATCCCCAGCACATGACTTAGAAAATGTATTAAATACAATTAGCAATCGTCAAGCAAGATTCGTTCTACTACAAAAATACTAATAAGAAGAAGAATTTCAAATCATTTACCAGAGTTTTGTATTTTCTTTTCTCTGTGAAAAGAGATATTTTGCTCCCGTCAGATGTCCTGTTTGGCTCTGCCTGACGCTTCCTTCTTGAGAAAGTGGATCCCTGAAAGACCAGAGAAAATGCTCAGTATAAAATATACAGTAAGATAAAGTGCAACTATTAGCTTTATGTGATTGAATAATACTTCTAGTAAATAGGGTCAAATAAGGAGAGTAAATAAATATACTAATAAATTAAGGATTAGCACAGGTTTGTTTAGTAATCGGGTGAAGTATTACATGAATAAAAATTACCTGCACTGAATAGACCTGCATTAATTACAGTAAAAAAAAATCTCTACAATTTGAAAGTATATAAGCACATAGAAGAATAGTGAGGATGATGTACTTCAGTCAGGCCGTTTGGGTTGATCTCATTCTCTGGTGAGCAGGTGATCTGTTCCAGCCGTCTCGAGGTGATCTTCACCAGGTACAGAACCCATTTCCCAACAGCACTTTCTTTAGGCCACTGGATATTGAGGGAGGCTGGGCCATACGATTTCAGTGGCTTGCCTAAATTCATTATCTGCAGCAAATATTTCATTTTTCATGGTCATTTTCATATTGTATGTAATTTTATTTTATATTATTTTCTTTCTTTCTTTTTTTAATGTATAAGCAGCCTTTAACATTTATAATCAGATCAAATAAAAAGGCATACAATTTCCTGGTAATAGTATTTCTTACCCTAAATTCATATTCAATCAAACTGCCAACCTCTTCCTCTGACTTCATGGCACTCTCTCCTCTAACATTCCCTCCAAAATACACCTGTGAGGGCTTGGCAACCCTAATCCATCACAAATAATTAGTTATAAAATGTATATGTGTACCCTGATAACAAAATGCAGAAGGCAAATACATTTAATTTATAGTAATAAGACAGTTACTATGTTAGACTTCACAGATGTTCCTTTATTATCACAATAAACGAAAATTGTTCATGCATGTCTGAAAACAAAAAAGCACTGCCAGTTCAAAAGTTTGCATTTCCATTTCAGAAAGTGATATAAACATGATTTAATAACGTGTATGACCACTTTGCTTTTATCACTGTCTTTATGAATAAATCTTCTCACCATCTTTGAATCCTTACAGTTGTAGTTTCTCTTCTAATTCTTCCAGGGTGCTTGCCCATTTATCATGACATATCTGTTATACAGTACTTCTGCCAGATTCATCAACTCAAATATGGAGATTGACAGGGTTATGAGAAAATTACTTTTCAAACTATGTTTCTGTATGGTTTGGTTTTGGATTGTTGCAGGATATACCCACATTTCATTTTTAACATTATGGAATTCTACTTTTATGTAGATAAATGGTAAATGGCACACTTGTATAGAGCTTTTATCCAAAGCGCTTTACACTGTGTCTCATTCAACCATTCAGACACACACTCACATACCAATGGTATCAGGGCTGCCATGCAAGGCGCTAACTTGCCTTGCTTCCATTCAAAAACCCATGGGAATGCTAACTTTTACACTGGACCATAATGGCAAAAATCCCCTGTATGTTGGATTTAATAGTACAGAAAGTAAGAGGTGATGATGATACATTACCCTTGCACTGATAGCAGAAGTTCAATCACGACTTTAGCTTTAGCCCTCACTCTCTTTAAACCCCCCTGCAGACTCGTTCTGTTGAAGAAAAGGACAGAATTTAGAAACAATTAGTAAAATAGAAACAAAAATAGTAAAAACCTGAATATAACATTTTAAAAAATTCTTTTCAAATAAAAATATAATGCTTTATCAGAACTGACTTACGTCTCTAGCTGGAGGTCGACCTCAACCTCAGTAGTGTGGAGGGAGATCCTGGCAGTGCTCAGGATAATGTAAAAAGTGACCTAAACATGTGTAGCATATTGTTCCGTAAGAATACAGGATGAAGGAAACTTTATTTGAGTAAAATATCTTTTGAGTAAAATATCCTACCTCAGAATCTCTTTTGAATGGGTTCCCCAGTTCACAGTCTACTTGAGAGCCATTCTGATTGGCCGCACAGATCACATGCTTGTCCTAATGAAAGTAAATATTCTAGTTACTCTTTACTCTTACAGAAAAAACAGAGGACTTTTCTTACTTGAAATAGTTAACCCTTTGTCATTCTTAACTCCGGGTAAACAGAATACCGGGATATTATTTCACATTTCACACTGTTTATACTTTACACTGGGTGAACAATGAATACTGTGTTTTCATAATCTGACGTTAGACACTTTACATTTCGAAACCCTGGGTTAACGTTCTTATTTGCATACTTGCGGTGTCAACAACCATGATTGGATAAATACAGCGGGCAACCGGTTTAAATAATGGTTTGTCTCACGACTGTATAAAGTGACTGTGATTGTACAAAGCATGTGATATGAGGCACGTACTGTTCAAATTCTGATTGGGTGTCTGTTGCTAAGAATCTAGCCGTAACATTCTAACACCACATTGTTTCACAGTGTACACTTTGGTATCACAATGCGGAGCAGGGTTTCATAACCCCAGGTAAAAAGTGGTGCAAATCCTGCTTCTAAACTACAAGTGTGAAACGTTCCTCTATCCAGAGTTAAAAGCGGTGTTTAGAACTACGATAACTTGGCTAAGCACAGTGTAAAAAGCCCTATGGTTTTCTATTTTCATTTTGTTGTTCTGTCTTTAGAATCGATAATCATCCATCTATCCATCCATCTTCTACCGCTTATTCCTTCTTCAGGGTCGCGGGGAACCTGGTGCCTATCCCAGGGGGCATCGGGCACAAGGCGGGGTACACCCTGGACAGCGTGCCAGTCCATCGCAGGGCACAATCACATACACACTCACACACCCATTCACACACTACGGACAATTTAGACATGCCAATCAACCTACCATACATGTGTTTGGACTAGGGGAGGAAACCGGAGTACCCGGAGGAAACCCCCACAGCACGGCTAGAACATACAAACTCCACACACACATGGCCCCGGCGGGAATCGAACCCCGGACGTGTGAGGCAAATGTGCTAACCACTAAGTCACCGTGCACCCCTACGGATAATCATATCAAAATATTTTATTTCCAAATCCAACAGGTTTTACTGAATGAAGCCCTGTGTCCTTGCTACTCACTGTAGTTTTCTGAGATCTGAATCCAGAGTATGAAAGCGAATCACCAAACCATCCCATTAGTTTAGCTTCATGAGCATCATCTCCATTCCTATTCTTCACTGTTACCTCCAGAGCAATGTCCTTTTGGTCACTCAGAGACACCACTGCAATATCATTCTTCCTGTTCAACGCAACAAAATATGCAAGAAGACCTGAACATAACTCGCAGGCATATAGAGAGATACGTGTATGTGGTTAGAAAGATGGGTATGTGGTTCATTTTTGCTCAAACTTTGATACTTACATAGGCAATGGAGGAAATATGTCATGGTTTGATTCTCTGTAACAGAATCTGTATTGGAGCTGCAGGTTACTCTGACAAATGTTGTCAGAACCACACCCCTCCTTTAGGAAGTTCACCTGCGACAGGAAATATAGATCCCACATTTTATTTTCTGTCTAATATGCAATCACTTTTTGAAGAGTTTATTTAAGCTGCTTTATGAATTTGCTAATTTCTCAGATCAGTCACGGAATTTATCATTCACAGTATCTTTTTGTATAATAATAGTCTATTTCACAAGCTGTTTATAGTAACTACTCTATACACTTACTTCAGTGCTGGTCTTGCCTGGTATATTTGAGTCCAGCACAGGCACCAGTTCTGGTAGTGAGGTCTGACTTTTCCCTCTCTTAGCACCCTCAATGGCGTAGGACACCTCAATAGGGATTGCTCTCAGTTTATCTTTGATGTTCTCCTGAGAAAGATGATTTCAATATTCATTATTCATAGTACATCTGATTAAACAAGCAGTTCAGCCTGAAACTAAGTTTGCACAATGTTTCCGTTTTCCCCAAATTGAACATGAGTTAGACTTGCAGTTTATATTAGGATTGTTGGTTAATTTCCTATAACAGCAGCTCTGACAACAGTGTGCTTTCTACAGTAACAATGTGTAACTTTCCTTATATATGAATTTAATAAACGTGTCATTGTTGATATGTTTTCTGAAAGGAAGTGTTTATTTAGCAGCTTTGGAAGAAGTTTCCAGTATCAATGCCAGTATATAACAGTTAGAGGTAAAGCTGTGACCTTGTATGTTTCCTGCAGGGAATTGCAATCATGGCTTAATTACTGTGTAAGATGAATAAATCACTTAAGGACATGGCGTTGTTGGAAAAGAATCCACTTTGGGGTTGTAAACGCATTGGATTGGGCCATCCATTTATTGATTCTTTTCCTAAACTGTCCAGTCCTGTTATTTCCGTACTTCATGACCTGACTCACTATTTGTTAGGGTCTGAGAGCGAAAAGTATAACATATAATCCAGATTATACAAAATATTACAAATAAGAATATAAACGTAAAATATACAGAGAATCTGGTGGTCCCCATTTAGTGAAGTTGAAGAAAATCATGCTTAAAATAATTGTATTTTGATGCTTTCTATTGGACTCGTTGATGATATGCAGCAATTACCTGCAGTCGGAGTTTGACTTTGTGACATGTTTTCTTGTTCTGCCCTCTCAGTTCTAGTGTGCCTGTAGACTGGAAGTCTTGATCAGTTGGCTTTTTATCCAGAAAGGACACTCTAGAATGCAACCCCTGCTTTCTGCGTTGTGACTCTGTCTCGAGCATGTAGGAAATGGCTGCATGGACATACACATACCCATGTGTGCTTTAATGTTGCATCAGCTCTTAATGCATTTTAGGAATATATGGAATGTCAAAATGTAGACATCCCTAAACTGTTACTGTTAGTGAAGCATGATGAATATTTAATGCACTTGGTGAGTATCAACAATTACATTGGAATTATAAGTAATTCTCAGACTTACTCAGTTTGGGGTTGTAAGTAACAGGATTTGCTTTATAGGTAAAGCAGACATCGACGTTCAAACTGTAAATAACAAATTGCATAAATATCAATAACAAACGCTGAAACAGTAATAGTAATCACTAATAAATAATAAGGAACAAGTGGTGCTCTATGTTACACACATTTATCATTTATAAAAACAAGTAACAGTTAAGTATCTCACCAAATACTGTTTTCACACGTTTTCTTTGTCAAGTCAATTTCCTTTGGTGTAACCTTGATTTCCTTCTTTATGCTGATGACAGGTCTGGCCCTGAATTTGGTTACATTTCAGTTTTGTTAGTAAGAGGAAGTCAATGAGTGATTATTTGTGAAGAATATATTAATACCTGTACACAAACGCAGCATCAGACAGAGAACCAATGGCAAGATCTGGGTAGGAGTTGTTGTCCAAGTCCATGTTCCCAGCCAATGAATAGCCAAACATGTTTATGCCATGAGGTCTACCTTCTAGAATCTGTGATGGGTAAAAAGACATGTCAGTGCTGTGTGTTTACCATATAGTGAGTACCAAAGCTATATTTACTATAGAGAAAAAAAAACAGAAAATTGGAAAAAAAATCATGGTGCACGTTATTACAAAATTGTACAAAATTGCTCAAGATTGTCCATCTCTCTGTTCTTTATCATAGTAATGGTGTTTTGCTCTCACAGATGATATCCATTATGAAAGCCCATACACAGCAGAATAGAGAGAGGCAGCAGAATCATAGGGCAGAGATTCAGACAGGGGAAGCAAAAGAGGGAAATAACTCTTGACCTGAGCTGGTTTGGTGTTAATGCCATAAGCTGATCCATGATAGATGTACACACTACCAGAGCCTGCATCTGCATAAGGAGCACCAACAGCAATATCTGTCAGAAACAGGGGACAATTAGTGTCTGTCAAAATATACACAAAAATATCAACTTACTCACGAACACAACAATCACATAGAAGCAAACAAAATATGTCTAAACAAAATACATAATGATAAAATGCATAAATGGAGGCATAAATTTAAATAACGTATTTTTATTTTTTTTACTTTGGTGACATATAGTCACAGGAATAAAACATGATTTAGGCATGCTGTTATGGTAAATAATCAATGATGGGGTGGTGTCTCATCTTATCAACAAACTGGAAAGTACTAGAAAGCACAGAAAGTCCTCTGTCCTTACTGACCATTACAAAGCGCTGGCAACCGAGACTCCTTCCATGAATGATACATAAATATCTCCTTACAGAAAGCTTCATAATATCAGATTATGTGGTGCACCAGCCAAGTGCGTTCTACTATAGAAATGAAGTGCATTAAAATAAACCTGTGATTTGCTTTGAAGCAGGCACTATTGTCAAAGCCGTGTTGTTTTAGAAAATGAATCTACACGGTCTGACTAATCACATTCAAGAATACAACAGCGCTGTGGTATACACAAAATTATCATATACATAAAATATATCCTCTCCGGGAACCGTCACCTTATCGTGGTGGAGAGGTTTGAGCGCCGTTACGTTGGAGTTTACACCAGTGGACAAGAGAGTCGGCTCCTTACGCCTACGGTTTGTGGGGGGGAAAACTCTGACTGTTGTATGTGCTTATGCACCGAACACCAGTTCAGAGTACTCGGCCTTTTTGGAGACCCTGAACAG
>JAOUWY010000075.1:19799051-19812981 GCA_025728095.1 Prietella phreatophila
ATTAGTGTCTAAATAAGCAAACTGGTACTATACCTTACATTAACTGGTACCTATACCTAACATTTTAACATTTCGATAGTTACACAGGGCAGTCCTGTGTGCAGTTGCGTGCATGTGTGTGTGTGTGTGTGTGTGTGTGTGTGTGTGTGTGTGTGTGTGTGTGTGTGTGTTTGTGTACGCTAGATCCAAGGATCAGTTAATCTGCTGACTACTCTTCTGTCTCACAACATTACTAATCCAGCATGTTGATCCCACTATTCAGCATTCTGTGTGTGTGTGTGTGTGTGTGTGTGTGTGTGTGTGTCTGTGTGTGTGTGATTCTACTGTTGTATATGTCTGTATATTGGCAGTAACCAGCCATTCTTTTTTCCCTTATTTATATAATTGTTAAGATAGGGCCTGTGTGTGTCTGTGTGTTTTTCTGTAGGATGTAGAGGCAAATACAGTGCGTTTGAAGGAACATGACGCAGATGTTTTAGTTCTTGAAAAGAGCAGCGTCAGAAGCTCCAGCCATGCAGGCTCCTCACCACTCAAGTATGACCCCATCACTGCCTCTTTGTCTCAGTCTCTCTGATTCTCTCCTTAATTAATGATTCATTCACTATATGTGTGTATTTAATATTGTGTGCTGTAGATACACTGTGATGTCCGGAACTCCAGAGAAGATTCTCGAACACTTCCTAGAGACCATGAAACTCGATTCCAAATATACAGAGTCAGGTACTTTCATCAGAAGTAAGGAATAAAGCTTAATGGTATGTGCTGTTATATATACATACAGGTGGTGTGATGGTGCCTGAGGTGAATTGGACTCCATAGCTGATAATTTTTTTTAATAACAGCACATCTCTGATCCAACTATTACAACGTCATACATTTGATCAATGTATAGTTATGTTTCATATAGTGGAACACCTATAAATCAGTCGACTTATCAGTCGATCAATGTCGACTTATCAGTCGATCAATGTATAGTTATGTTTCATATAGTGGAACACCTATAAATCAGTCGACTTATCAGACATTTTCAATCAGTATAAACAAATGAATTATTTTGTCACTGAAAGTCTGTTATAAGATAAGTGAGAACACTGTTGTGAGGGGTGTGAGCCCCATGCTGGGGAAACAATTCACACCCCTCACACAATTCACACCACTCCACAATAACATAGGTACAGACATAAAACGGATAGTACGAGTAAAGCTTTTTGATATTAAACACTGTATACAACTGCCACAATAAAATGAAAATATTTCAACCCAGTAGGCTAGGGGGAAAAAAGAATGCTTTTGACATACTGCAAATTCTTAAAGCCTCGAGTGTCTACTTTCAAATAAGGCATTAACCACTACTGCAAAGTGGCACATCACAAAGAAATGTGGCACATCACAAAGAAATTCAATACAAAACAGGAGGAAATTCCATTTTTAGGACTCTGGTTAAAAGAGTTAAAGTAAAAAATAAAAACAGAATGTAATGATTTGCAAATCTCATAAACCCATATGTTATTCACAATAGAACATAGAAAATTTATCAAATGTTTAAACTGAGGAAATGTGCCATTTTAAGAAAAAAAAAGTAATTATGAATTTGATGACCGCAACACATTTCAAAAACGTTGGTATGGGGCAACAAAAGCCTGGAAAAGTAAGGGTTGTTAAAAAGAAACAGCTGGAGGTTAATTGGCAACAGGTCAGTAGCATGATTGGGTATGAAAAGAGTATCTTAGAGAGGCAGAGATTTTCAGAAGTAAAGATGGGCAGAGGTTCACCAATCTGCGAAAAACGGCATCTACAATTTGTGGAACAGTTTCAGAATAATGTTCCTCAATGTAAAATTGCGAAGACTATGAACATCTCATCATCTACAGTACATAATATCATCAAAAGATTCAGAGAATCTGGAGAAATCTCTGCACAAGGGAAAAGAGTGAAAATCAATATTGCCCGTGATCTTTGGGCCCTCAGGTGGCACTGCATTAAAAACAGACATGATTCTGTAATGGAAATCACTGCATGGGCTCAGAAACACCTCCAGATCTCATTGTCTGTGAACACAGTTTTCTGTGCCATTCTTACTTCTGAGAGACTCAGAAGTAAGAATGGATACTATTTTTATACCCAATCATAACCCTTACATTTCCAGCCTTTTGTTGCCCCTGTCCCAACATTTTTCAGCCATCAAATTCAAAATGACCTCATTTTTTCCTTACAATGGTACATTTCCTCAGTTTAAACATTTGATATGTTTTTTTTATATGTTCTATTGTGAATAACATATGGGTTTATGAGATTTGCAATTCACTGCATTCTGTTATTGCATTCTGTTATTGCTTTGTTTCCTCTCTTTATTTTCCTTGAAGTAAATAAGACAAAAATGCAGCTTTGCATGATAGTGAGAAATTCCAAAACCATCCTGTGTTAGAAAACTGAACATTACAACTGAAACAACCAAATCAACAATTACACATGTCCTCCATACAGATTGCTGTAAGTTGTTATTATAGAAACAAAAATGCATTAGAATAAGTGCACTAATATTAACCTTGTCTGAGTCATGCTGTTATAGAAAATGAACCAGTTCCCTCTGAGCAAGTAGAATTATAAATTCAACAGTGTTGTGATATAAGATACAATATGCAACATAAGTACAGAGGATACTTCATTACTTACCTTCATTTGGAAAATGTTGTGAGCTAAACATTTATATGGCACTTTTAACAGTTAACCTCAAATGAATTAAAACAGAAGGAAAATAGTTGTTATCTTAACAGTCTTTGCATAAAGAATACTTCAACATATGTGCAATTACCACACACTACAGTTTAGCTGGAAACTCACTCATGAAAGCAGTCTAAGGGTAGTTGTACTAAAATATGTGATGATATGATGGAAGTTAAGACTACTAACACTACCTCTGATGACGAGATAGACAGAGAGATGGGCTTACGTGTGAGTGTGTGAGAGGGAGAGATAAGAGAGATTAAATACAAGTGAAGAAAGGACAGCCAATAAAAAAAAAAATGATGCCAAATATAAAATATAATAAATTATACTCAAAATATGTTAAACAAATATTGGAAATACATCTAATATCCATGCTCACATGTTCCAACTGCAGTAACTGCTGTCTGATGAAAGTAGTAATTTTAGAGGTGTATATGTGAAACAATAAAATTGTACATACCTAATTAGTCTTTTTTCTTAAAGATGTTAGCATAAATGATTATTGACTGTAACATCAGTTGCCCTTAAGCATTCATTAAAAGTGAATATCAAGTAAACAGTTTCAATTGTATTCTCAGTTTAGAAAACCGTGTAGACATTTTTGTCCGAGGCAGTCGCCCATACTTTACGGAAGCAGTCAATAGAAATTAAAAGCCAGCTCATTTCTATCAGTGAATCTCAGTCACATCAACATCTAATGGAGCAAGGTTCATGGTTACAATTGACAGGTAAACTGTTTAATGTGTATCCTGCAGCATTTTCTCTCTGAGATTCCAATGAGACTGGTTAGGTGAAGGATGAGTGAGTGAGTCCAGTTTGGACATGTCTATATTTAGTACTAAACACAGCGACTGATCTAATGCAGACCAAGCCATGTGCTTAGTATTCTGGCCTGACCTTTACTGGACATTGTGAAATGTGATAGAGATCTTTTTTCTGCTTCTCTTACTGTTTTTCCATTTGTGTATGTGTTATCTTTCTATTGCTCTGCAGATCCAGCATTGGATGACTTTGTGCTTATGCACTGTGTTTTTATACCCAATAAGCAACTGTGTCCACTCCTCATGGCCCAATATCCTTTACCTCTGTAACCTTTACCCTATTTGACCCTTTCTTTAATATATCTTTTTGATCTCTTCTCCTGTTCGCTCCATCTTTTCTAAGTATACATCTTAGTCCTCTCTGAAATTCCTTCTACTGTGTATTTTATTCTTTACTTGTCTTTTTCAATACCATAATCATGATTTCTGTAGCACAAATTGGACCATTCTTTTCGTTTAAACGATGCAATGTTTGGTATGGAGAAACGTCTGGAGGTTTTTCATCAGCTTTATCCAGGTCAGGTGCTGTATTGTACAATGTGTCCTTAACCTCAGTGAACCTACCAGGCGCAGGTATCTCAAGGCAGTGATCAGGAGAGGCTGGACTACGCTCTGAACAACAAGCGCAGAGTCATTCGTCTGGTGCTGCAGTGGGCTGCCATTAACACCCCCCACCTGCAGGAGGAGGAGAGCTCTCTGGCCTTCCTCCAGGTCTCCTTCAGCACATAAACAACAAGGGCAATGTATCAGCTCACATTACAATCACAAATCTGAATAAAGGATTCTGCATCAGTTTCAGTAAACGATACGTCTATATTACACTTAAGTGCACCATTTAGATTTTAAGGGTATCATTTTCATCACTGTCTTGAAATATGTTATGATGATGACATTCCATTTCCTGCTGTTTTTTTTTTTTTTTTTTTAAATGTAGCTTGATTAAACATACAGTTGAGTGCAAAAGTTTACCTCAAAATTATGAAATCACCAAGACACTTAAAATTGGACTTCATTATAAAAAGTAAGAAATAATTATAATTAAGAGTAGAACCATCAAAATTATATTTCTGAAAGAGATCAAATGTGGGCTTTTATTCCACTTGTGACTAATGGCTTTTAAATGCCTTATGCTATTTGTTTCGGCTTTCTGAGAGACTCTCAGGCACTACCTCCCTTGATAAGAGGGATTCAAACTTTTGAACTAATAAATGTAAATGCTGGTTTATGTCTAACTGCTGTAATCTTAACACAATAAATCAACCAGAAAGCAAATGCAAACTTTTGCACACAATTGTAGCGTCGATCTAAGCAGATCTGTGGATTATCTGTGTGTGGATTCTCTTTGCATGATGCTGAGTTTATTTTATTGTTTATGGTGCAGGATTTTTACATGTCAGTATCTGAAGATGCCAAACTTATTCCTGCACTCAGAGATCATCTCCCTGAGCTGGAATCTATCCTCAAACAGAAGTGAGACTTTATTCTTCTTCTGGTTGCCATTGGTCAGGTTTAAATAATTTTTTAAAAGGTCGTGATGAAAGCTATTCATTCAGTACTCACCATATTGAATTCGTTTTTATTTTCAGCTCAGATGATGCGAATCCTTCTCAGAAAAAGGTGAGGAAATAATAGTATATCTGTGAAAGAACAGAGTGATTTATGTTGATACGTATGTCTGCAGTAGTTTATATTTAATCCCTCTGCTCTCAGCACAAAGTGCTCCTTCGCCAGTTCAGCATGGGAGATGAGAAACTGCAGAAACGGCAGCCAATAAAAAGCACAGATGAGAGTAAGTATCCCTTACTTTGAATCTTATTTCAAATCTGATGACTGCAACACACTCCACATCAGTTGGGACAGTTGACTGTTTTCCACTGTGTAACCTCACATTTTCTTTGAATAACACTTATTAAGTGTTTGGGAACTGAAGACACCAGGTGGTTAAGTTTAGCAAGTGTAATTTTCTCCAATTCATCCAATATGCATTTCTTCAGCTGAATTAAATTATGCAGGGCCTTCGTTGCCTTATTTTGTGCTTCATAATGTGCCACACATTCTCAATCAGAGACAGATCAGGACTGCAGGCAGGCCATGCTAGCACCCGCATTCTCTGCTTACACAACCATGCGCTTGTAATCAGGGCAGAATGTGGTTTGGCGTTGTCGTGCTCTGGATGCCAGCATATGCTGCTCCAAAATGTGTACTTATCTTTCTGCATTAATGGTGCCTTCACAGATGTGCAAGTTAGCCATGCCATGGGCACTGACACACCTCCGTACCATGACATAATTTTAGACCTGATGCTGATAACAGCTCTTTGTTCCGGAGAACATGACAGCTCTTTTGTCCAACTATTTGAAATGTTGACTCATCAGACCACAAAACATGACTCCACTGTGCTACTGTCCATCTCAGATGAGACTGAGCCCAGAGGAATCGGCGGCACTTGTGGACAGTGTTCATGTATGACTTTTGCTTTGCATAGTAAAGCCTAAACTTGCATGCAGCGGCGAATGGTGTTGGCTGAAAAAAGGTTTACCAAAGTATTCCTGACCCCTTGTCAGGATATCTATTACAGAATCCTGATGGTTTTTATGACAGTGACATCTAAGGGATCGGAGATCACGCGCATTCAGAAGTGGTTTTTGGCCCTTTATGTACCGAGATTTGCCCGGATTCCTCGAATATTTTTGTACAGTGTACAAGAAGGTGAAATGCCCAAAATCCTACAGATTTGTATTTGGGGAATGTTGTTCTCAAAGTGTTGGATTATTGCTGATGCATCTGTTGGCAGATTGGCGAGCCTTGACCTATCCTTTCTCTTGGAGGACTAGGCCTTTTTTGTATATACGTATATACTATAATTAGACGATTGCCTCACCTGTTTCACATCATCTTCTTATTTCAAATTGTCACATCGTTACGAGTCCTAAATTGTCCCTGTCCCAACTTTTTTGGAATGTATTGCATGCATCAATTTAAAAATTTCAAAAAGGTTTATCTTCCAAAAAATATGCAACTGATTAGGTAAAACATCAAACACCGTGAAAGAAGCAGGGCTGTCCCACATCATAAATCCCAGTTTAACCCCTGGATGGCAGAGTCAGTAATTAAGAGTGTTAATGATAATTAAGAGTGTTAAACCAAAAAACATTGGCTCATCAGACTCTTGCTTGTCCATGCATTTAACCACTTCTGTGTTTTTTACATGCAGTTCTGTTTAAGGTGTACTGTAGTGACCACACCTATACCACCATCCGAGTGTCTGTGTCTGCCTCTGTCAGAGAGGTTGTGTCTGCTGTATCAGATAAACTGGGCTCACAAGACGACCTTCTCATTGTTCACCTTAGCTCAGCTGGTGGTGAGAACATTCACACCCATATTTATCTATGCACAGTCTATTTCTTTTTATTAGTCATTTTGAGAGTGGATTCACCTCTTGTGGAAAAAAAAATGTTTATTTAAACTTGGTAAGTGCTTCATTATACCACTTTAATTTTCTAGTGTATTTGATGAATGGCTATGTTAATGTTCTCTTAGTGTGTGACCTCTGGCAGTTTGCCACACGAATGCTTTATTTTCAGCAGCGCATCACTGTCGCTGCATTGTATAAAATTCTGCGTACCACTGTGGCTGCTGGAGAGGAGACAGGCTTTTCCATTGTGGCCTAATACCTTCATAAACACCACACATACACACACAAACACACACACACACACACACACACACACACACACAGACACAAATCTGCAAATCTACTACTGTTTACCATGGTACGATTAGATTATTTTTGTCATAGAGATTCTGATGTTTTTGGTGAAGTCACTATTTGGCGCATGTGTGCTGTCTACACTTGGTTGCTACACAGATGTATCACAGCATAACTGTCACATTTTGAGGTTTGTGATGATAAAGATGAAAGTGAGGGCTCAGGGTTATTATAGAACAGCAACCACTCTGTTATGACAACCAGGCACGAGAACACACACTCCTCGGCTCCACGTCAGGAAAAGCGTGTGAGTGCTCCAAAACAATAATAACGCACTATATTTAGACTCAAAACCATGACCAGGGATTTTTGGCACCACTGATAACGGTAGAGGTAGTCACTGATTAGATTAGGGGCTGTGTGAATTTAATAAGATCTTTTTTTCCAGATAAAGTGGTGCTGAAGCCCAATGAAGTGTCCATCTTCTCCTCCCTCAGTATTAATGGTCGTCTGTTTGTCTGCTCCAGGGAACATATTAACTCACTGGTAAAGGAGTCAGGAGCTCACACACACACACACACACACACACACACACACACACACACACAAACGGATTCATTTGGCAGACTTTGTTTTTCCAAAGTAACTTACGTTGTTGATTTATA
The DNA here is from genome assembly GCA_025728095.1 of Prietella phreatophila. Taxonomy (NCBI): domain Eukaryota; kingdom Metazoa; phylum Chordata; class Actinopteri; order Siluriformes; family Ictaluridae; genus Prietella; species Prietella phreatophila. Next base: position 19,806,974 of record JAOUWY010000075.1, read on the forward strand.
GCAGTCCTGGGATTTCCTGTAATTTTTATAGTAATTTAGCGGCAGAAGAATTTTCAGGAAAGATCTGTAAATTTACAGCACATATTTTTTATATTTATGGATAATTACTATACTTTTTACTGTATATCACTTTTTTTCCAGTAATATATAGTGTAAATTGAACATAAAATATAACTCATTCCATTTTTGTACTTGACTGATGCTTTTAGCCAAAGTAATTTATAACTGAGACAGGATACAACTGACTAGCTGAAGATTACGGGTCTTGTTCAAGGGACTCAAACATGGCTTAACCACTGAGTCATCAATTCCCTCAACTAGCTTGTACTAATTCAAACACCTCTACCATTGAATAAACTCTCACTAAAAGACCAATTTCAGTGCTTTACTAGCCTAAATCAAAGTTCTTACTAACGTATTAAATTGAACTCAAAGGGGGTGTGTGTTTGCCTAAAATAATCGTTAAAATTTTCCGATGTTGACTGAAAGAGATATCTATCTTAAAATGCTAGATATCCCATTATGCATGGATTTTCTGGTATTTAACTCTGAATGCTTTAACTGACCAATCGTTTGCAGTACAACCCTGTTTCAATAATACAACTGTGGCTTTGTGGTTAGCACATTTGCCTTGCGCCTCGGGAGGTTGGGGGTTAGAATCCTCCCTCCACCCTGTGTGTGCAGAGCTTGCATGTTCATCTCGTGCTTCAGGGGTTTCCACTGGATACTCCAGTTTCCTCCCCCAGTCCCCAGACTGTAGGCGCTGTAGGCTGATTGGCATGTCAAAATTGTCTGTAGTGTGGGAATGTGTGTGCCCTGTTGTGCCCTGTGATGGGTTGGACATCCGCGTCCAGGGTTTCAAACCGCCTTGTGCCCAAAGTTCCCTGAGATAGGGTCCAGGCTTCACACATCCCTGTGTCGGATATGTGGTATGGAAAATGGATAGATGGATAAATGCTGTTAATTTACAGGAGTTTGCATAAAGTGAATGTATAAAGTGCAAGCAAGTTTAGCAAAGTTTAGCAACACATCAAACACTTCAAAAACAAGTACTCATGGTCTAAAGATGTCTATAAACGACATCTTTTGTGGGTGTACAGGTGTACAAGCTTATTGTTATGTTTCATGAGGTGTGTAGATCCTGAGTGATTATTATGCTTTATTGTGAGTGCAGACTCCACTACCAGAGCAAGAGGGACCGTCTGCTGGCTCCATGTCCACCCTTGAGCTAATGAGCTCTAAAGAGGTGGCCTACCAGATGACCCTTTATGAATGGGAACTCTTCAACTGTGTGCATGAGGTAAACATGCACACATTTACATTTATTCATTCAAGGAAAAATAAATGTAAACTAAATGTTACCAAATAAGAGACTATAAATAACATTGGTACATAGTAAGGCATAACACAAGAGAGTGCAATAGGATTACATTACCAAGAGCTCACAGAAGACCACATTAGTGAGATGATACTTTCAGAGATGCAAGATAAACAGGTGTAGCTCATTCTACCAATGGAAAACCACAAATATACAGTGTTTGAAGTGAGACATGTAATGAAGGCAACACCTCACAGCACTTATTCAGAGACTATAATGAAGCATACAGAGTGTAGAGTCAAACTAGTGACAGTCTCTCCTCAACACATACAAACACACATTGGGTTTCTTTCAGCAGGACTGATGATATTCACTATGCTTTCTTTCAGCACGAGTTGATTTACCACACATTTGGCCGGCAGCACTTTAAAAAGGCTACGGCGAATCTAGATCTCTTTTTACGCCAGTTCAATGAGATCCAGCTCTGGGTGGTGACGGAGGTGTGTCTCTGCTCCACCCTCAGCAAACGTGTCCAGTTGCTCAAGAAATTCATCAAAATTGCTGCCCAGTGAGACTCATATTCATTTGCTTTTTATTTACAACAAAGTTTCATGATTCATATGCATTAAAAAGACACTAGGGCTCTATGATAATGAGTAGAATGCTAATTATTTTGCTCAATATTGAAATTACAAGAATGTAGCACAATTCCTTTATAAGCATAAGTGATTATTTCTGTATGTACTTGATTCTACTTGATGTATATTAAGTAGAATCAAGTACATATCCAAATAGTTAGCTAAAATAATGTCTATGTTTCTCTATCTTTTTCTTTCATAGTTGTAAAGAGTTTAGGAATCTGAACTCGTTCTTTGCTATTATTATGGGATTAAGTAATCCAGCAGTCAGTCGGCTCAGTCAGACATGGGAGGTAAGATTGTGCATAATCATCATCGTTGTTATACACTAGGGTCAGATTTGAACTTCCTCAAATCAGTATGTAATAGCAGTGCATATGTGTTTTGTGTGTGTGATGCACATGTTATAAGAACTCATACACACACCTAAATTGGTACCTGTGTGAGAATCTGCCATTCAGGAAAAATAAACCGTTAAAGTATTTTACTCTTTTCTCCTTACAGAAACTGCCCAGCAAGTTTAAGAAGGTTTATGCAGAGTATGAAAACTTGATGGTAAGCCAAAATCTTACATCATTTAAAGTAAATATGGAAACAGTTGTAAGCAAATTGCATCTCTCGTTGACTTCCTCACACTTTCTCTGTCCTTCTGTGAACATTTCAGGATCCCTCTAGGAACCACAGAGCATACCGCCTCACTGTGGCTAAGCTGGATCCACCCATCATACCCTTCATGCCTTTACTGATTAAAGGTGGGTGTAAAGTAGGCCAAATTGCTTTTAACAATCAATTCCAGTTTATCAAAAATATGAAGTAAGCAAACCACTCACAGAGCAGATTATAATAGAGACAGGGTTATAACAAACATATGTGGGATTATAACTGCACATTACATGAGCATATATGAGGTTATTAAGCTAAAAAGGACTATAGTTGTTTGTTATTGATTAATTTCTGATTTTATATTCCTGTCAGATATAACGTTTACTCATGAGGGAAACAAGACTTTTGTTGACAGTTTGGTGAATTTTGAGAAAATGGTGAGTTTTTTTTTTTTTTGCTTAATCTGTAAATAATTATATTTAAGAACATTTAAGCTTCTAACTATGTATCCTTCCTGTAACTTTCTCTGTAGTCACTACAATATCCATAGTAGTTACTGAATGACGTGCATTACTATGAATAATTCAATAATAAGTACAGAATGTAAAGAGTTCATAATATATTACAGTTTAATGGAGCTGTGTTAGATTATTACATTATTTATATACTTTTCAGCGAATGATTGCCAACACAGTCCGGATAATAAGATACTGCAGAAGTCAGCCCTTCAGTAAGTCCACAGCAGGAAGAACATATATTTCCAGTTTAGTTGATTATTCAGCAGGTTATGTGCCGTACATATGCTAATCTTTTGTGATTTGGGTTAGTATGTTGTGGTTGTGATGGTATGTGTTGGTAATTCTGAAACCCTTGTTCTTCTTTTTCACCACTATGTGAATCAATTAACATTATTTATTACGACAGCCAGTAGGGTCTTTTAAATTATATATCTATATTATAATTATAACTATTTATAATTATATATAATTATAATGAAAAATGGCATTTACCATCTTAACCACTTAGCAGTTAAATTATAACATGAATATAAACAAAACACACCCAAAATGACTTGCAATCCCTTTGTGTCATTTTATCATGTTTATAGACCATGAAGCTCCTCAAGCTACCAAGAACCACCAGGATGTTCGGCTCTATGTGCGACAAATCAGTGTGATTGACAACCAACGTACTCTCTCCCAACTTTCTCACAAGCTGGAGCCCCGACGCCCCTGAGCCCTGCTCATCAAAGAACTACATACACTGCTTCACTGCTTCCAGTGGATAAGCTACCTGTATACACTCACTGGCCAATTAATAGGAACAGCTGTACACCTGCTTATTCAAAATTGTCCAATCAGCCAGTCAGGTAGCACACTGCATAAAATTATACAGATGAATGTTATGCATTGCATTGCTGCTACATGACTATGTGATTACACTGCGTGACTGAACAGCTGTACAGCTATTCCTATTAAAGTAGCCAGTGAGTGTATATGACAAGCCTACAGACCTCTTCCTCCCATGATCAGCGGAAACTGCAAGCATACCCACAGTGAAATTATATGTGCCATTTGTAGGATGCTGTTTTCATTTTAGCACATAAGGAATTATCCAAGACAATCTTTTGCAGTTTTTTGTACCTTATGTACATAGTATATTTTTCTGACATGCTGAGGTGTTGTCCTATAAATGTTTTCAGATCCATCAAAAATGTTAGAAGACTGGCCTGCCTACTAAAACATAAAAGGTTTTAAGGAGGAATCCGGAGGAACTATCTGTTTATTACTTGTACTGTTCTGTTTGGTGGAGTGTCACTAAGCTTGTTGAATTGCAGATGATCTCGTGATGAATGTTGCATTGAAGGTGTGTTCTATTATTTTTGCACACAAGTTGTTTTGAATGATAGAGTTTGTTGATGTTGTGCATCTGATGCAATATTAAGTGTTACTTCATTTGCACCTCAGCATGAAATTAGTTCAACATTAAATTGAAAGACCCTGAGCACATTGTAGAAGTCTGTGGATAAGCCACAGAACTTTTAATTGTTATATGTGGACTGCACTGTGTAAATAATTGGAGTGTTTACTGAGGGATGTATGCATTTTGTAAATATTTGAAGTCTATTAAAAGAAGGCCTATTTGCCGATCTGAATAGTCTCACTCATTTATGTTCTCCTTATTGACAAAAATTGTTCCTTGGCATGTAATACTGTACATATGTATTTTTGGATAGATACAGTGTTGGGTAAGTTACTCAAAAAAGTAATCCACTACAGATTGCTAATTATTACTTTACAATTTCAATTTGATTACATTACTGATTACTGCATATATTAAAAAGTAACCAACAAAAATACACCACAAATTGAAACTCGTAGTTCTTTCAGTCATTTTAGCACGTGTCAATGTATGATATGATCAGGAAAAAGTTGGATTTATCATAAAACTTGCCTCGGGTGTTCTCACTGTAGAACTTCCAAACCGAATTTTCTAACTAGGTTAGTTTGGTGTCGCTAGCCAAAGGGAGGAACAGCTAAGCTCTCACTGTGTGGGTTTTGCTGCTACAGTGCCATGAAAACTACATTATCTTTCCTTCTGCTCTACTCATATCATGCTCATGTAAACTAGAACTCATAGACATTTCCACACCTTGTTTTCCTACTCAGCATCAGAGGATGTTACTGTTTCCGTTTCAATGCCTTTACTTGTTTAAAAAAAATAAATCTGTGTATATTAATTTTTCCTCACACTGACTGTGAGCTAGCATTTGGCAGAATTGAGATCTGTCAGCCGGTAAGACACAAGTGTTTCCACGTATTTTCCAGTAAACCTGTCTGACTAGTCTCGCCTCCGTTCACTGAAGATATAAAATTACAACACCGCCATCTTCTTTTACTCACGTTCAATTACGTAGTGACAAACCGGCTACAGAAATAACCCTCGGGGTTACACCCCAATGCCCAGGCCAGGTTACGTCCCTGGTTTTGACCTCACTGGCCACTTGTACCACATGGTAGAGATTTGAGGTTATTAAAGTTATAAGAAGTTACAGACTGTATGAAATGATGCTGATGGGATACTTTGATTGATTGTCAACTCAGCAATAACAGTGACATGTTTAAAAGAATCCCAGAAACAAAAGTAAACACTTGCATCAGCACCATACACAAACCACTACCATGTCAGTGTCATTGCTGACATTAGTTCTGTGATGGTCCTTTTCCATTGATGGAGGGAATATAGAGGGGTGACACAATAGATGGATGGACTGCAGTGAGTAACTGGTGGGCAACCATGTGCAGGTGTACATGTAGGTTTACCTGACAATATCGTTTCTGTCCACCATGCGGCGCTGTTGTCACGTGTGAGACGGTTTGTGTGTGTGTGTGTGTGTGTGTGTGTGTGTGTGTGTGTGTGTGTGTGTGTGTGTGTGTGTGTGTGTGTGT
>JAOUWY010000075.1:19840216-19851863 GCA_025728095.1 Prietella phreatophila
TGTGTGTGTGTGTGTGTGTGTGTGTGTGTGTGTGTGTGTGTGTGTGTGACTACAAAGTAAAGGATGTTGGTTGCTCGTCACGCCCCTTATGTAAAACTAATAAAGATGTTTGGCGCCACCGCAGAGGATCCTGAAAGGACGCCTTCGTAAACCCACGTTTCTCTTTTGTCTTTAATATGCTCTCAATAATATTTAGTGTATGCATCGGGAACTATTTAATTTGGACACATGGATTTGGACAGACAAGATTCGTTTTCTCGTTAGGTGTAGTCATTTAAAAAATTATTAGGCATCTGACAGGACTCCATGGTGGCGCGAATAAGTCCACGCCCCCAGAAATTTTCCCGCGAACTTCCACAGTGTGTAGTGTGTAGCAGACTTCCCTCCTCTCATATTTACTGACGCCGGTGCAGTGAGAGCTACTAGGCAGAGAAGCAGGACAATGCGTTCCCAGGTATGTAACGTTTTGGATCAATTTTAGTTAAAGCATTGTTTATTTCACGAGCTTATTATTTAGGGCTTTTTTTGTTTAAAGAAAAGTTACTGTGTTCATTCAGTAATGCATATTTGGTTGCCGTATCCTTCCGAATGAATGCACAAGCATTGTTAGCATCCAAAACCTTTAGAAGTCTGTAGGTTTGCGCATTAGAGATGATATTGCTTGTGGAAACGTGTCGTCTGGATGTTAAATAAACTGCACGGAACAGTTCAAATGAAATCACGGCAAGTTTCTAGTTTTATTCTGTTCGAGTTAGCTGATGGTACCATCTGGGCCCTGATAAACTCGTTTTACTCCGTAATCAGTTACTTTGCAATCCGTATCTTTCTGCAAAGGGCAAACTCCATCATTGGCGTGTGTTTACCAACTCCCTTTGATTGTTTTTCCCGCCACAGCGTCAGCAAGCCCCTCCCCCTTCTACCAGAATGAACCTGAGGAGTTACCGGAACTCGGGCCTGGTCCCCATGGAGACGTCTTCCTCAGAGGACAGCTGTGACAGCTTTGCATCTGATGGTTTTGCGTCAATGGTAGCTGACTTCAATATGTACATGTAAAGCCTGTAGTTATTTCTGGACTTCAGTGCTTTTATTTTATTTGAAAATAAACGTTCTAGTTCACCTCATGTCTAAGGTGCAGTAGTGTACATTTTAAGTGATTAAACTTACCTCAGATGAACACTGAGAGTCTGATTGTGTGTGTCTGTGTTTACTAAAGCTGGATTCACACTGTACAAATTTCGCCACGATTCGGTCATTGAAGACACATTTTTGTGACTCCTAAGATTCCTGTAATCCGAGGCCAAAATCTGTAGTCTTTTATGGTTACTTTAACATGTTCCCCGACCACAGGTTATCTGCAGTTGTGATAATTTTTCCCTTCGGTTAAATTCTGGCAGTGTCAGAAGATTTGAAGCATAGTCCTGTAATTTGTCTTCTCCTACTTAGTACGAGTCTTGTCGTGTGCGTCCGCTTTTCTTGTTGTGACTGTTGTACAGTCCGACATTAATGACTGCTGAGATCCTACAGTGTGACATGGCTTACAGCGGGGATCGTTTTCGTACAGTCTGATGAGCAACGGTCGCAAAGGACTGTTAATAATCGCACAGTGTGCACCCGGCTTAACACAGGTGATGCTAACCCTATACTCAAACCAGCTTTGGTTATGTGTCAGTGAGGTGAATTTGACTACTTTTACTAATAAAGCTCAGTCTCTTGGGGAAATTCATTTTGCTCTGGTGATTACTTGCCAGATTGTAGAAACTAGATGTTGTATGTTCACACAGGATTAAAATCGTTTCTTCAAGCAACACGCCTTCCCTGAAGGAGTGATGAAAGCAGCTTGAGTAAAGCTTTAGTTGAACAGACTTTGACATGTAGGTTTCCCCTCACAGAAAAGACCTCTCAGGCAGACGAGAAGCTCAGCTCGGCAGGAAAAACTCTTAGGGACCCAGGCCGTGTCGGAGGAGGAAGGCTTCAGCGGTTTTGAGGAAAGCGACTGCAGTAATGAGATGAGCGCCATGGTGAGTGGCAATAAAATGAACATTTACTGTTCGTCACATACCTGCAGTGTTTTCAGTTTCTGTATGCTTATTCAATCTTCTCTCCTCCCTTCTCGTCACTGTTCTGTGCTTCTTTAGAAAATGGATTCAGACTCTGATTCAGAACCCCCCAAAAAATCTCGCCGCTCCTTCACTCTTCGAGTGGCCATGAAGTTCCCCACCAAAAATGTTCCACAGAATAAATCCCCAAGTCCTGAGCCTGCTCCTAAACCAAAAGGCAGGCAATTAGATGCTGAAGAGGAGGACTTCATAGCAAAGCGAGCACTTAATATTAAAGAGAACAAAGCTATGGTAAGAAAACCTGTCAAGAAGCTGCCATTAAGCTTTGATTAAAAGTCATGGGTAGCAGGCCACGCTAATTTTTTTTTTTTTGTGGTTGATTAAATGTCTAGTATTGACTTTTTTTTAAAAGGCCTTTTAACATGCAGCAAGTACCACTGTGAACTGTTTTCAATGATTATAGAATGATGCAAAGTTTAAGAATCATCGCTTTTGTCTTGTAGTTGGCTAAACTAATGGCAGAGTTGAACAAAGTCCCTGGACTTTTCCCTAAGAAGACCTCTCTTCCTGTGAGTGATCTAGTAAGTGTCAGAAGTTACTTCCTGAAAACTTGTAGGATATTTTGTATTTTACTGGTGTTTTCTTTCCCACTTTTAGCCTCGCCGTGTTCCCCGTCGTTCTTTGGGAACCCCTGGAACTCGCAGGCAGAACCCAGAGCGTTTGTCACGGATTCACACACGCTCCCGTTCACTGGTAGATGGCCCCCCTACTCCCACTCCAGAAGAAGAGCCTGAGGACAGGTTCAGCCTAGTGCGCAGGAGTGATGATGAAGAACCGGTGAGCCTGGGGGAGGTGTTAATAATCAGAATTGTTTCTGGGTAAAATTCCAATCCCTCTCTCGGTATAATCAGTATTTTATTAATAAATTGTGAATATTTAGGAGCCACGTCGTCGGCGCACCTACAATGGCACCCTTACCATCCCTCATGTGGTAAGACCTGTGGAGGAGATTACTCAGGCAGAGCTGGACAATATTTGCACCAATGTCCGGGAGAAGGTCTACAATCGTGCCACAGTGAGTGGTCCTTATGGATCTAGTTTACATGTACACTTGTGCCGCAGTTCATTTGTCCTCTGGCTGACTTTTGAGGACTGCAGTCATGCTGGTCAGTAGTGGCATTGGCTAAATCTTGAAAGTGTTCTGATATCTGGTTTTTCCCACAGGGCAGCACCTGTCACCAGTGTCGTCAGAAGACAACTGACACCAAGACTAATTGTCGTAACCCTGAGTGTGTTGGAGTCCGAGGCCAGATTTGTGGTCCCTGTCTGCGGAACCGTTATGGAGAGGAAGTTCATGATGCACTTTTGAACCCAGTATGTACACTCTTGGGTCTGCTCCAATATAAGTGAGCAAGGCTTTTAATGTGAGGTTGAACTTTTGATGATCCTCTGGCTTAACATGTCACAGATTCTACTATTCAAAGTTAAAAGTTGTTTACTTTTAAAAGGAAATGTATGTACATACTAATGAGGCTGTTTTTTATTTGTAATTTTCCTCAGGAGTGGCAATGCCCTCCATGCAGAGGCATTTGTAACTGCAGCTTCTGCAGGGCCAGAGAGGGGCGCTGTGCTACAGGTGTGCTTGTGTACCTAGCCAAATACCATGGCTTCGACAATGTGCATGCTTATCTGAACAGGTAATGTTATTTGTTTGAGGCTTTTATCATGCATATTGCCTACATGTGTTCTCAATTGAAAGAGCTGCAGTGCAACTCAAATATTGCTTGAAATTCATGGAATTGTTTTTCTCTGCAGCTTGAGGAAGGAGCTAGAGGAGAGTGAATGAAAATACTGACCCTGCCTGATCTATGGCCTGCATTCATCGTCTTGGTTCTGTTCATATGGGGGGTGTGGTTTTTTATTTTTTTTTAATTTTTTTTTAAAGAATTCACTTTAGGACCTTTTATTCTCTTTATGCAAATTTGTGCCTTATCACAGTTGTTAATGGACTACCTGAGATGTTCATTTACATTGTTTTAAATGTAATGTTTCTCATTGTAGTGACCTTTTTTTGCCATTTTAATGATTGTAATTTTGCTTATTTTAGCTTTTTAAGCTTGAACTTTTTTGGTGTTGAAATTTCACAAGACTTGGCTGCTTCTGACTTCTGAAGGTAAAGGAAGAAAAAGCAGGCCAGTGGCTCCCTTAGGAGTAACTCATTTCAAATGTTAAACATAGCACAATTGTCTGACCAATAAAAGCTTCTTTTATTTTTAAAACCAGAGCTTGTGGAGTGTATTTTTTGCTTCTCCCTACTCTGTTGGAGTCTTTAAACTCCTAATGGAGGTTTATGAGCTTTATTCCATGTCCCTTGCAGGCAGAGTGCTTCATCTCCTCACTTGTCCTGCTTTTGCTAGAGCGCACTGATCTACTGCATCGCCTTCTCTGAGCCTTCATTAGAGAGCTGCCACTAATGGTGTGGAAATAATTAGCAGACTCTAATGGGAAATTTTATACCTGTAAATCATTTCCCAAGCATATTCTCTCTGGCTCGCTCTCTCGTTGTCATTTATGTGACAAAGAACGTGGTGTTGGTGGGAACGCTTTATATCGTGTAGTTTAACTGAACTTAATTTTCTCAACAGGCGTGTTTATTCATACTAGGCAGGCTTTGAGAATCTCAGTGGCAGTGGGCTTTAGTCAGAGTGATCTCACGTCACACTTTAAAGAATATCCAAGGTTTTTTTGGGGGGGTTTTTTTTGCTCGGGTTCTACAGGAAACCAACGCTTCAAAAAAACTATTTTAATTTGCATAATAAAGATGCACTTGAAAAATACTGGCATTAAATACCAAACGATCATCCACTTTAGGGCGATGAATATTTAGGGAAATAATTGTTTACGACGCTCGAGCATTGAGACGATCTGGCAATCAGGCTATGAAATACAATATTTATTCATTAGAGCGGACTTAATGAGGCCTCGCGGCGCTAATTAACAAAAGCAGCGTAGCGCTAAATGAGGCTCGTGGAGCGGCGGCGGCAGTCCACACGGTCTTACCTGCATGAGGAAGAGGAGGAGGAGGTCTGAGTCCCCTAACCCCACCCGTCGCTCCTGGAGATTAAGGTAGGATTTTATGGCGCTATAACGTATTATCCAAGTGCTGCTAGTGGTGCTGAAGGGTGTTGCAGTGCCCTCCACTAATACTGGCACCTTTGGTAAAAATGAGCAAAGAAGGCTGTGAAAATTGTCTTTATTGTTTAACCTTTTGGTCTTTTGTTCAAAAAGCTCACAAAAATGTAACAATTATTGGCACCATTTTAGTCAATACTTTGTGCTACCTCCCATTTCCAATGTAACAGCTCTGAGTCTTCTCCTATAATGCTTGATGAGGTTGGAGAATACATGGCATGGGATCTGAGATCATTCCTCCATACAGAATCTCTCCAGCTTCTTTTCAGTTCACCCCACACCTTTTCTATGGGTTTCAAGTCAGGGGACTGGGCTGGCCATGACAGGACCTTGATTTTGTGGTCAGTAAACCATTTTTGTGTTGATTTTGATGTACGTTTTGGATCATTGTCCTGCTGGAAGATCCAACCACAGCTCATTTTAAGTTTTCTAGCAGAGGCAGTCAGGTTTTCATTTAATATCTGTTGATATTGGATAGTCCATTTTTCAATGTATCCTAACAAAATGTTCAGGTCCTCTGGCAGAAAAACAACCCCAAAACATTAAAGAGCCATATTTACCACCATATTTAACTGTGGGTATGAGGTACTTTTCCATATGGCTACCTCTATGTGTGCCAAAACCACCTCTGGTGTTTATTGTTAAAAAGCTCTATTCTGGTTTCATCTGACCATAGAACCCGCTCCCATTTGAAGTTCCAGTAGTGTCTGGCAAACTGAAGATGGTTGAGTTTGTTTTTGCATGAGAATAGAGGATTTTTTCTTGAAAACCTTCCAAACAACGTGTGGTTATGTTGCTGACATCAGATTGTAGTTTCGGAGACTTTCTGACCCCAAGACACAACTAACTTCTGCAATTCTCCAGCTGTGGTCCTTAGAGATTTTTTGGCCACTCGAACCGTCCTCTTCACAGTGCGTTGATACAATGTAGCCACACGTCCAATTCCAGGTTGATTCATAACATTTCCAGTTGACTAGAACTTCTTCATTATTGCCCTGATGGTTGAAATGGGCATTTTCAATGCTTGTGCTATTTTCTTATAGTCACTTCCCATTTTGTGAAGCTCAACAACCTTTTACCGCACATCACAGCTACATTCCTTGGTCTTACCCATTGTTATGAATGAGTAAGGGAATTTGGACTATGTGTTACCTCATATTTATACCCCTGTGAAACAGGAAGTCCTATTTGAACAATTTCCTTTTCCTAATCACCCAGGTGTACTAAAGATTTTTTAAAAATATCAATAGGAATATACTTCAAATGCCAATAATAGCTGCACAGCTATATTTAACAATTTTTTAAAATTATTATTTTTTTAAACCTGTGTTTGCAATTGTTTGATATACATGAAAGCAGAGGGGTTTTTTTTTTAACAAAATTTTCACAGCCTTCTTTGCTCATATTTAGCATGGGTGCTAACATTAGTGGAGGGTACTGTATATCTTTGGAGTCCTGGGCATCATCTTAAACTGCCTACTAACACTACTAGTCCAATCTCTAGACCCACTAGTCTGAATAAGTAGTCTTATGCTTATTTTTTATGCTTAAGATCACTGTAAATATAATAAATAACCTTGTGTAAGCCAATTTCACTTAAAATTACATTTTTACTTCAAATTTGTGCTTTATGTACACATTATAGCCTGCTACCAGGATGGTTTACAATTTGAGTAGCTCGTGACCCTGTCTCACTGGTCAGAATATGCAAGGTATATTTTATGCATCATGGATGAAACTCCTTGTGAACTTGCAAAACTTCATGGGATACTGTTTAGAATTTAAAATATTAAATATTTCATAGTGGTAATGATTTCATTATTTTAAAATGTTAGGAAATCTGATTTCTGCTTGTTACGACAGTAATTGTGTACTGGTTTGTAATTTTCATAATATGGAGTCAGTGAGAGAAGTTTTCTCAGCTGTTAAAAAAGTGGATTTGAGACAGAAGGGTTTTCATGTATTTTACTCTGAACTCTTAGAATGTGAAGGAACATTCAGATCTTATTTCCTTCCAATCACACTTAGGCTTAGTCTTACAGAGTCTGAGCTTTTTTATTTATTTATTTTTAAAAAGAAATTATCTCAATTTCCGGCTTGGGAAAATGAGTGCAGTCCTGGTTTGTTCCTGCGGAGGGAGCTCTAATACAGGCATCCCAGGTTATCGTGAGTGTAATTGCACCTGAATGAGAGTGAGGGTACATAGTGCAGCCATTTGAAGTTCGTATTGTCTAAATTGATGGACACTGGACAGGAGTGTCATGGCTACCAAGGATGCACCAAGGACACACTGTATTAAAATAACAGTAATTCACACATAATGCAAAACCCATTAGCTGCTTTACCTCAGATCTCAACCTTTGATTAAGTTAAGGAGAGTGCATTTTTGACAGCAAGTAGGGCAGTCATGCAGTGCTGGAGTCCAGCTTGTTTTTATTCTTGAGTGTGTATGTAAAAGAGGGTAGTGTAACTGAACACTGTAATCATAGCATCTTTGATTGTATCCTAGGAAATGGTGGTTTATCATATTATGTTGGCCTATGTATAGTGGCTTACAAGTACAAAATGTGATAGTGAGCCTCCTAAACACCTTAAACATTGCATATAGTATTAAAACCTATAATATTTTGAAGGAAGTTTTAGTCCTTCTGTGTGGTCATTGTCATTTATGCACAATAGTGTGAAAATGTGGTTCAGCTGTTTTTGACATGTGATCAAGCTGTCATACTTCCTTGTTCAACTTTTAGAGATGGTGTACTACGGTACTTGCAACATATTCTTCCTAGGATTCCAATTAGTGTTCTGTCATTTCTCTGAAGCTACTCCAGGATACATTCGGCTTGCTTCAGGCTTTAGAACATTGTTTAGTAGACGGAAACAGCTTTTCTTACAGCACATAATACATGCTGGCATGGTGCTCAGTCCATTTATCCTTCCAGCAATCTCTCAGCTCCATGCTGCTGACACCCTGCATCACTGTAGCCAACCCCTACCCCCTTTTTGAAAGGTACAGCTCTAGGGTATTGAGATGGTGATGTTTAAATAATTGGTTAATTCTGGTTAACCAGCCATATAAACAAACTCCGCACTGGCTTCAGTAAGTGTTGACTGACTGGGTGCTGGTGGAGATCAGACATTATCATTTGTAGATATCTCAGAATTATTGTTGGCCTCACAGCAGCAACTTCTCATCATTTGTTTTCAAACCAGCAACTCCATTAGATGTTGTTTGGATCATATGATGCTTCAGTACACACAAGGTCATTTTGTAACCTTATTGTGCTTATGAATAACTGTCAATTTTCAATATTTTCTGTGTAAATAATTCTTCTCCTTCTTCTACTCCTCCTCCTCCTTCTTCTTCTTCATATTTCATACTTAATATTTATAGCAGTGGTCATATTTCAGGTTTGATTTTTCTTTAACTAGTTTCCTTTTGAATTCATTTCATTTTGTTTTATTTTGAAAAAAATTCTCCACTTATTTCCCTTTCTTTTTTTCCTATATTATTACCCTTTCTACTTGTTTAATTTACCTTTTCTTTTTTCCTGCTTACCTTTTTACACTCTAATTTTTCTGTAGTTTTCCCCCCCATTGTATTTTATGTAACTGGTGTTTTCTGAAATATTTTAAACCTTCTTGTATTTTCTTAATCTTTTCTTTTCTTTTTTTTTTTTTTGCTTTGTTTTGCCTGAGTTACATGCACTGTAATGTCTGTCACAGCTCTGTGTGTAGAGGTCATTGCTCTGTGGACCACAGGACAAAGAGCATATGATATACCTTGCATATTCTGACCAGAGTGTGACGGGGTCAGGAGCTACTCTAATTGTAACCCATCCAGCTAGCAGGCTATAATGTGTACATTTAATCAGGCCATAAGAGTGTACTGGGGGAATGAACTGATTTTATTGAGACCATACATTATGAGGAGTGTGTGAGAGAGTCTCTCAGCTGTGATGTGCTGGCTCTCATAAGCTTCATTAGTTTTTACCTCATTAATTTGCTCGCACATAACCTCACTGGACCCACTAAGAGAATTGTGGTTTGATTCCTATAACACAATTTTATTCATGTTTTACAGAGACATGCTGATATGCAAACAAGCAAACAAATTAGACTCAGTCAAAACATTTAAACCAGATGTCTACATGCACAAATATCCCCTATATTTAATTCATAAATGAAATCATGAATACATGAAATTCATAGTTGGTAATTAATACAGTTTTGTTTGTTTATGGCATGTTAGAATTATGGTGTATATTTCATTTCTACTCATTTATTAGCAATCATAGTGGCTATATTTGCTGTTTATTTGTGAAACATGACAGGCTGTTATAGAGCAGTTTCTTATTCTCCAAGGACAATTTGGCTCAGCCTGGAAATGGCTGTAGAAAAGTGTTGGCACATCCTTACATCAGGAGCTTTTCTCATGAATTGCAAGCCATAGGAGATGTGTTATGTTGATATTGATATCCTAACAGCCTGCTGAAAGCAAATTCAATTGGTTGCCATGCGTACTGGTTGCTGTTCCAACTCTGCACAGCACAAGTTGAATTCCCTAATAAGCTCTCGGAAAGACAACGTAATTAGTGATTAGTGAAATCAGAAACAGCAGGTTATAACAAACACCTGTAGAACTGTTGGCACGGTGGCCACTAGGACCGAACTGCAAATCCAGGGTCTGTATTATTATAATTAGCAGAAATGGTCCTCTGTAGTATTTATTTATTTATTTGACTATTATTCATAAAGCAAGACACAGTTAAGTCTTATTAATTGTTTTTTCTACCATCTAATTATCTCTTCTTTGCTCATTTACTTCATTCAGTGAAAAGAGGCAAAATACTTCGCCTTGCAACACAGTACACTGGGTGTTATGTTTAACCACCCATTTCAGACCCAGATTGATTTTAGTTGATCTTAGCTTGAAGAATAAGAAGGCATCTCTTACCTTTTAGAGCCTCCTGAAATAGATGTCAGCATTTACAGTGCCGCCTCCTCTTCCATGGACCATTTATTTAATGCCGTACTCTAACCTTGCAGTGTCAATCAGTCATGAAAGTCCATGTGCACGATTTCATGCACTCTTCCAAGGAATGCCTTCATTACCTGCACCTCCCATTTCAAACTCAGACATTTGTGCTGGTTTGTGTGAATGTTTAACATGGGATTTTGATCTAGTCACCTTCACGTACAACACGTGTATGGCTGATACAACATCTGTTCAAGCAAAGCATCTTGGCTTATGCTCAATTAATTCTGACAAGTTCATTCCTGGATTATCCAGACCGTAATGGTAGTTTGACCTCTACGATACATACCTGTTTAGTATGTAACCTAACTAAGCATAACACCTAACATAAGAGCGATCTAATATAGAAGAGCATGTTTTTCTAAATGAGATTCTGAATTTCAATTTGAACCTTCTGCATACAATTTCTACCACAATGATTGAAGGACTTGGATTTAGTGCTGTGTCTGTACAGGAGAGATACAGATATCTAAAAATAAACTGTTAAACTTATAGAATAAGACTATAGAATAAGGTCCAGCCTCACATTCCTCAACTGCATACATAACTAATAATTTAATATTTCACAATAGTAATTTATATTTAAAAATATTTATTTAAAAACTAAATTATAATCTGGGACTTGAATCTTGATATGACGGTCTGTGATTTATACAAATATCTAGCACATAATTCAGGCTTATAAAGTCCTTGTAATCCTGAATATCTGCAAAGTTCAACTGCTTCACCATTTAACACACCAGTTAATCTACATGGAATCATGAACACAATGAACTCATTCAATTCCACCTTGCATTCCCCCAAATCCCACACGTAATGTATTGTTTAAAAACCCTAAAATATCCCAAAGCTAAGATAATTTAAATAATACATTAAATTTTGTCCCGGGAAAAAAATGTAATTGGCAAATAGGAAATTGAACCCTGGAGCTTAGTTCCTTAACCAAACATGCTGTGGTTGGTTAGGTTCTGTCACAGAGGAGACGCCTGACGCACAGATTAATTTTCTCTCTCTGTGGAGTCGGAGGCAAGAAAACAATTAGGTGTCTAAAATGCGTTTCACTGTGTGCCACTTGATACAGCTTTGCTCATAAAAGGGGCAATTGTCTCCAAAGAGGTCAGAGACAGCGATGACTTCAGTGTCTCCGAAAGACGCCATTGTCATTCGCACCATTCAGTAACATTTCAATTAGGAGTGACAGAGTGGTAATAAACATAATGGTGTAAGAGTTCCATTGTTGTTTCTGCTGTCACATTCTTGTAGACATGGTAACTGCCTGGAGGTCAAAGGTAGTGTGTGTGTGTGTGTGTGTGTGTGTGTGTGTGTGTGTGTGTGTGTGTGTGTGTGTGTGTGTGTGTGTGTG
>JAOUWY010000075.1:19858391-19868991 GCA_025728095.1 Prietella phreatophila
GCAAGAGTTTAGTCAAAAATACAATCCGAGTTGTTATATGCGAACTTAAGTGCATCGTGCATCTACTTATGCAATTAATTACTACCGTGTTTAGGTTAATTACATTACTATCTGGTAGGTAGAAATATGCAGAGCGAGAAAAATGACGTATGGTAACGCTTGGGAAATGCTAATGAGGCAGATATTTATTCCTCATTAATGAGAAATACAAAAACACCACAGATAGCAGCTTTCAAACTTTAAAAAAGCTAAAGTTTGTAATAATGGTTCTTGCTCATTATCCCAGGAACATAACTGTATTGATGGCCACAAACTGGGAAGCAACAGTTACTTGGATTTAGTTTCAAATTTCGACCATGAATTCTGCACAAACATCACATTTTATATAAGTGAATGCGTTTGTTAAAAACAGTTAAAGGGTGAAGACAGATTGATTAGATCCCAGTATTACTATTCACTACAATCAGGTTAAAAAATAACCTGTGAAAAGAACTGAAAAAAATGGTATGATTTTTGTCACAAAAAAAAAAAAAAAGAGTATATTTACAAATCAGACTCATAGAAACTGGGTACTCGAACACCAGCCATTTCCTTCTCAGCAAGACCAGCCACATTACACCAGCTCATTTTCATCTCACCATTTCAAACTTTAATCAGACTTTAACTGTGGCAATATGAAAGTGTCTTAAACAAAGGCGCCTACTCTCCACAATAACACTTAAAAAGGTCTTTTGTGTGGCTCTTTCCCCCTGTGAACAATAGCAAATTATATCAGGGTAAGAAATCTTTTATAATGAATCACACATTTGCTGATTGCAAATAATTGCGTTAGGCGTGTAATATTGGCGGGGTCGCGGAGGTGACTGAGCCATGAGTAATACGAGGATTTGATCTGTGGTCCTCGTTGATGAGGTCTATTCACAGCACTGCTGACCCCCAGCCCTGCGCACTGCCATTTCACTATGATCATGAGTGTGATAGTTAATGTTTGAAGCTAGGTGCAATAAGAACACAGGTCTTTCTTATCCCTATGCATCAACACCCCTCTTCCTCTTTCACCCTAGACTGTTACACTGCAGTCAATGTCAGTAAAAGAGGCTGTAAAATGATTTTAAGCTCTATGATGGAGCAGAAAGCACACAGCAATGCTCAGCAGTGCAGGACATTGACATAGGAATATATATCTACCCACTATGCTTTTTGCACAAATTTTAAGACTATACATTACAATAGGTACTTAACATGTCATATTTAAATTAAAAAAATAATAAAATTTGGTTATTATTTACGCATGATAATGTGTCCCGACATCATAAACACTGTCATTTCCAAAAGTCACAAGCCTCCAAAATAAGCCAACTTCAACAACTTCATCCAGTGAATCAGAAACTGGTTTGATTTTAAGTACACCAATCCTTATTTTATAAGCATGATATTTGGGATCTAAAATCCTATCTATAAACTGTAATAATCTGTAATATACGAGTTACACACTTGCTAGTTTATATTTATTTGCTCATATGAGCTGACTTAAAATTTTGTGGACATTTCATGCCCTTCAACAGCATGTGCTGAATAATGCTTGTGTTTCAAAAACAGTATAAATTAAATCACTGACTCAAAAAAAAAACCAAACAATTACGTAACATCTTCTCAAGACTAAAAAGTTTTGTAGAAGTAATAACCTTGTATGAAGATAGTGGGCTCTTAGAAGTTTGTTCACACAAATTAATTCAAGGAAAAGTGCCCTACTACAATTACAGAAATTATATAACTGAAGAAAAGTCCTGCTCTATGGAAGTAAGTATAGGTCATTATACTAAATTCAACAAAGCCTAAACCATAATTTAATCAGCGTTAATACAGACTTAACTCCTATGTTTTGCTCTACTCAGTTATTCAGTCACAGACTGGCATTAGTAAATGGACACGGTTTATTTACAGCCTGCTTAATGACAAAGTGTGTAAACAAAGAATCGAGTCACTGAACACATTGTTCTGATTTTGAAAGGAAATATCAGGGGAAATAATCAAAAACACAAACACCTACATTTCAAATGTAATTACTTCAGGGTATGAAAGTCTCCTGTGTACATATTTCTGAAGCAATTGTGTCCAATATTAAGGACACAAATATGTTCTGGTTTAGCAAATTATACCAAAATATAGCAAGATAAACACCTGATACTTTCAAGTCACGTGTGCGTGCACGCACGCACACACACACACACACACACACACACACACTTTTGATATGAATATTTATTTATTCATAAACAAGTCTTAGAACTCTAGAGGCTAGATATTTCTGTGAGCATTCAAAGTATGCCAGTGAATAATTATGAGATTGTGGAGCAGAAACAGAAATACTGCTGACATGTAACCAGGGCATTTAATAAAAACAATATCCCCCACTGATTTTGTGGTCATTTATGATTAGCATAGCTACAGAAACTATTTTGTAATCAGGAATGAGGAAAAACTTATGATTTTTTTCCCAGTATTGATCAATTGTAAACCACTGAACATCAGTGTTCATTTTCATAAAGCATTCATAGTATTACGTTACACAAGGCTACTAGCACGTGTGTTTAAATAAGTACAGTGTTCCTTCAGCTGATAATGAGATGAAGAGAAAGGGATATATGGGGAGTAGGGAAAGGTAGGAGTTTTTCTGAAGACATGTGCTTCATGCTTAATGCATTTGTGGTCATGCATATGTGGTTAGGAGTGGACAGGCTATAAGCATGTCTGTGTGTTCAAAGATAAAAACAGGTTTAGTGAACAACTAAATCCCATAATTGGTGTTTTGTTAGTGACCTAGCACAATTGAAAGCAGAAGTTAACCATTCTGTGTAGCTGAGATGTTCATATGTATATTCACTGGGTCAGCATGTGTATGTAATATTGAATTGTCATGGCTGAAATGAATACTTCTCTTAAACCATACACATTTAAATACTGGGACAAAGCTTATCGGGGGGGCATTAATTAATAATGTAATGAAACGGTGTCACACAAACTGCACAGCGAGTTTGTTCTTCTGTTAGTGGGAATGAAATATTTACACAGTACACTAATAGTATTAGATGATATTGTTTTCTAACAAGTTGATTTCAGCCCAGTGGGTGATTAGGCTTATAATAGTCTATAGATGAATATATCAAAGGCATATAGAAGTATATTAGTTCATTTAGAAATAAAAATTTAAGTATTCCACAGCACTGTTGAATTCTCAAATCTGACTGGGCAGACAGTTTGAGGTCATTGCCTATGACTGTGCAAATCTCTTGGACTTTAAACCTTACTATTAAGCTGGAAATTCTCAGTCTGATTTAACAGACATTTAAATTTTAGTAAATACAAATCAAGTTTAAAGTGACTTTTTTCCTCAATTATTTAAGAATGAACATTTGACTTATTATTTCTTATAATAGAAACTATAAATATAAAATGGCTCAAAATAAAGTTGTCCTGATAAACTAAACATTCTTTTCTTTTTTAAATACTCTTAGAGATTCTTTTCTATGGAATTTTTATGCATTTTCAATTCATAATAATTTCATCTGATTTATAGACAAATATATCCATACATAGTTAACAGTGTAATAACAATCAGTCTTACATTCGATGGGGAACCATGACCTCCTGAACTCTCAGTCACTGGGAGTCAACTAATAAGGAAAAATGAAAATATAATTTCTGCTACACTAGTCATTAATTTCAACAACTTTAATAGAAAATTAATCCAATCAACAAGCATTCAAAAAAAAAAAAAAAAGCAGTCTACTGAGTGAATGAAAGAAAGTAAATGAATACAGGTAAAATATTATAAAATTGATTAAAGAGCAGAGAAAGACGATCATGTTCATCAGGTTACACGTAAACCATGAACTTCAAGAGATTAAAGAAAGGATTCACAATTGCATGTAATCAGCTATGTGTGAAAGGTTTGAATATGAGGACATATTTGTCTTACAATAGGATATAATTAGGCTATAGTTTGGCCACATTTTGGGATAATATCATATTATCCCAAAATCATATATAAAATCATATTCATATTTTATTTTCAACCGTATATTCCTAACAATAAATGGACACCATGTTTCCTTTCACAAAGACTATTCTAAACATTACCCTTCATCCTATATTTGTCTGTCATTTCAGTCTTGTAAAAGACACATTTTTGCAGCAATCTATAGTCTCCTAATGTGAACAACTCAGACAAGACTATCATCAGTTTAAAACAGGAACGTCTACATAGTTAAGTGCTTTTCCTGTGCAAATGTACCACGGAAGAGAGAACTAAAAAGATCATGAAAAAGACTATTAGAGAACAGAAGGCCCCAGCTATAAAATAAAGAAAAAATTAAAAACACCCAACAGCACCAGAGCAATCTTCACACAGGACCCTTTCCACAAACTGATTATCAGCTTGAAATGCAATTTTATGCATTAATACAGAACATACTGCCTCCCCCTTCTTCTCAAAATGTTTTTAGAGCACAAAGCACCCTGACATATGATTACCAGTGAACTAAACAATCCTCTCGCCTCCCTGCCAGCATTTCTCCACTCCCTGTGTGCCCCTGCAGCCTTCCCTCAGTCCTGTCATGGCCGACATGATGGAAGTGCCCACAGGCCTCCAGGAGCTAAATCGTTGCCAGCAGATGATGTTCTTTGATTTTTAACCATTACAGAGTTTTCACAGAGCTGCAGTCAATTTATTTTATTTATTCTAATGAGGAGCATTAACGGTGGCATGGTGAGCAGAGGCCCGGGCTCGTCGCCTCGTTAATCACACTTTGCAGACACTCGCAAATCAAGGTCTAACAGCAAGCACTGAATCAAGCCCAATGGAGCGTACACTCCTTCACAATTTATGATCTTTCAAATTGCATCTTTTCAACCATTAAATTGTAAGATACCATAAATTTTTATCTCTTCTACTTCAGTCCTGGTATTGATTCCGCTGTGTGAAAAATAGAAAAGTAGTAAATTTGGAGCAGTTATTGAGAATTTAAGTCTTGTCTCCCAAACCCAACGGCTGAGTGAAGGCTGTTAATTTGCCATAGAGAACAAATACCAGAAGTAATAAAATTTGAAGGCTCCACAGGGAGTAAAATTTGGCCTGGGTGAACGGCAGTCCTCTACAACCTTGAGTCCAGCTTAACACTGTGTGTGCGCGTGCATGTGTGTTAAAAGAACATGTTAAGCCACCATCAGTCTACGTAGTAGCGTGTTGTAGCTGAATTCCTGAATTATAGTCCAGTGTAAGGGGAGTGCATGGATGGAATTAAGAGAGGAGGCAGCACTGTACCCCACCCAGTGGATGGACAGAAACTAGGAAGAGATTGCCAAGGTGTGTCAACATGTCTAAGATATAGTAGAATACATACAATATAATAGTAAATAATACTATGTTGCAAAATGTATTTAGAAAATAACATTTTTGTGCCTCTTATAGACTTTAAAATGCGCAGGTAACTCCAATCTCATTCACTGATGTAAATAAAAATGTAAACTACCTTTATTACCAATATAATTGAACATTCATTGGAGCATAAATTCACTGAAATAACATTGAATAAAAGCTGCTTACCGTCAGTAAATAAAAGCTGTTAACATATGTAGGATCTGACTGGTACTTCTGCTATCACAAGTTACTGCTTGTCTGCTAGATACCTTTTTAGCTAGCAATACTTAAAGTTATAAGGATTAAGCATGGTAAACTTTAATTCAGTATACTATATAGCGGCAGTGACTGAATCTGAAAATCCAACTGGAACCAAAGACCCAATGTGAACAACAGCACTGTGCTCAAGACTGGCAAGAAAAAAACAGCATGCTTTTCAAACTTTGATTATACAAACTTAACTAACTTCTAACTCTCAAAATTCACTTTTAAAATAAAGGAAATGGAAAGGCCATTGAATTTAACCTGAAGAAGGTTAAAAACACGCTACTTACCTGCACCATACTCTTCGTAGGGAATTGGGATAATTGTTTCAGATTACATCTCCATAGCTGGGAGCAGTAAGGAACACACTTGTCAAACAATATGGTCAGATTAGCAATTTCTGATTGGGTGCGTGAAGGAGCAATCTCACTCATTACACACCTAAGAAAAGAAACAAAAGTGCGGTTTAAACTGACTCAATTACACACATAAAGAGTGGAGTGACAAAGCCAGCCGTTGGACTCAGAGTGGAGGATTAACCCATACACTCCTCTCAAACTCGCACTTACACTACCATAAATGAGCTAACACTACTGCAGGGGGCCAGCCAGTGAATCAAGCCTTAGAGGCAGCCAGTATGTGGTAAAAAAAAGAAAGTGGACATGAAAGCTAGTACATTAAGTTCTACCACACTCACATTAGCAGATATGGCACTGTGCATACAGTATATGAACTCTTTTGTATTCAGTGACTGCCTTGAAATGAATAACACCAAAAAAAAAAGAAAAGAAAAAAGAAAATAAACATCCTCAACAGGCTCTGCGCTGTTCTTCTCTCCTGGGGAGACTTCACCAAATATTAATTGTGGGGTGTCAAAACTAGTTGCACTATTTAAGGAAACAAGATAGAAGCTTACACTATTTGGGTTTCATTTTAGTTTAACAAGGTAACTGCATCCCTCATTAAGCAACACTGAAACACCGGACTGAGTTTGGTTGGCCTGAGGTTAATTTCGGGTTTTGTTTAGAATAAGAGTCACCATTTACGTGCTATGATTTCACTCTCTGTACATCAAGTAAACTGAAAGAACTTTTAAACATCAAACATGCACTCACGTTCCCATCAACTTTTCAATTACATCACTGATCATTTTAAAGTCTATATAATCATACATAACACCAGGACATATGGCAAGCTGAATTACATTTCAATCATTTAGACAGGTGTGCTTGCCTTTATCTTAAAGTGCAAAGCAATCTTCCTGTATATCAAAACCAGGAAACACATACCTGAGTATTATGCTCGTATTAACCTGTCAATTCTTCTCAGACATCATTATGTTTAACAGGGGACATTTTAGAAGGTACGTTATTACTGCAGGGGACATAGTGAAATAGATTTTTTAAAAATGTGCTGTGAAATAAATTTGGAGGACAAGTTCAGATATAGCACAGTGAGAGATAAAAGCAGGTGATAAAAAAGTTACTGAACCATTTAAAACATGTCTGTAATGAGTGTTATAGTTCTACACAGCTTATAGTCCTCTATACTAATGCTAATCACCTCTGTCAACTGATATGTATTACTTGTGCACCTAGACTTCCTTTAACAACATGACTGATATACATTGGCATAAGTGGATGCTATCAGCTTATTTGTACTATTCTTATAAGCACAGGCTCTGAAAGTGAAGTGAATACATTAGCCATATGTTACCACAGGATGCAGTGGGCACTAAAACCAGCCTGGCATGGCAGGCATTGTGCATGAGCCATAGATACACACCTGGAATACTGGGCATGTGCCACAGCATAACCCTGCTTGTATGCCAGTTGTGTGTGTGTGTGTGTGTGTGTGTGTGTGTGGGTGGGTGCAAGTGTAACACACAGGCTGTCCCCTGGGAGGGATGCTAGAATCTGCAGGCTGAGTAACACGGAAGCAAAACAAACCATAATAAAAGGCATAAAAGTTCACAAACATTGGATTAAGCAGACAATTACAACCCATCTGGCTTGTTAAACTCAATCTGCTAGACTCACATTCTTTTATTTCTTTCTTTTTTTGTCAACTTACTGACGCAAAACATTTCTGCATCTGGGGTACAATCATGAGCTCAGGTGAGTGCCCATGTATTTCTGGCCCATTAATAGGACAGCAAGGCACTGGACAGATACACACTCAAATTATTTATTGCTGAAGAGAAGCCTAGTCAATGACAGTGATTTAGTACAGACATCCTTCCAGAGAATAGTGAAACATAAATAATTTATTTTCAATATCTGTTTGATCCTTTTCAGGGTTGTGATGGATCTGGAGTTTATTCTCAGAACACTGGGTATGAAGTGAGAATGCACCCTACATGGTACAACAATCGATCACACAGCACATACACACTCAATTACATCTACGGGCAATTTAGCATAGACCAATCTGCTTACTGGCAATTTTGGGAGGTGGGAGGAAACTGGAGAACCAAAAGGAATACACACATGAACATGGAGAGACCATACAAAATTGTACACAGACAGTAATCTGTGCGTTAGGATTGAACACAGTGCCACTGTGCTGCCCCATAAAATAAATTATTGAAAATATATATTTTAGATTTTTGTGGTGTGCTTGGGATCGTCCTGTTGGAAGGTCCAATGACGCCAAAGCTTCAGCTTCCTCCCAGACAGCATAGCGTTTTCTTCTAGAATTTCTTGATATTTTATTGAATGCATCTTGCCTTCCACATGCTGCAGGTTTCCAGTGCCAGAGGATGCAAAGCAGCCCCAGAGCATCACCGAGCCACCACCATGCTTGACTGTGGACAGAGTGTTCTTTCTTCATTCCTCTTCCTCTAGAATGATCCATGATGCTGAAAAGTTCCAGTTTTGTTTCATCGCTCCACAGAACAGAATCCCAAAACTCCTGTGGCTTATTTATATAATTTGGAGCTGAGTTTTCTTGTGCTTTTGGGTCAGTAGTGGTGTGCATCTCAATGGGGTGAGCTTTTGAAACTGGAGAAATCATTATAAGTTGCATTTTTGGTAGAATTTGGTGAAACCACTTGAAGCATTCCTTGTGTTAAACTATTTCAATTACTTTTGTTCGATTTGCAGTGAACAAATATTAGGATAAACACACAACATCCTTTAAGCTACTGTCGTAACAAACATCCACCAAAAGGTTAATGCTATAACCACATACAACACAGGGACATGATTTGTCTTCTCAGGTGTGTGTCTACAAGAATAAAAGTCTATACACTATGCTGTAAACAACTATGAGATGAAGCCATCTGTAGGAGTGGTGTTTTCGAGAGACATGGTTTACACATTAGACACACGAATACATCAGCATGAGTCAGTGTTTTCACCAGAAAGACAGTACTGGGAGGCATTTAGGATCTGTTTTATATGTTAAGATATTTATATTCTAGAGCTGAGTACTTTGCTTTGCACTACATTATGTATACACGTTTGATCAAATTATTGAACTGTGTTGCATCTGGCAGCCAAAACAAGAGACTTGTTTCTAAAATGAATGTTTATTATTAAGTTAAAAATGTATTTGAAATTTTGCTAAAATGCTAGCTTAAGGATGTTATAATGAAGGGGAAAGAAGTCACATAAGTTTCCATGACTGAGGTAAAGCATGAAGCATTGCTAGTTCAGATTCGTACATTTAGTTAGCTGGGGTTCCCGCCCAACTCAAACCAGCTGGAGAAAATGCAAAAAAAAAAGAAAGAAACACCGAATTCTTTCAGCTGAAGGGACAAACGTTGTTCTTTCTTTTGCAGTGAATAGTAAATTTACCACAAAAGCTCCAGCTAATTGTATGATGTGAATTATAACTGAAAATAAGTTTACAAGTGGCTTAATAATTATATACCATCATATCTAGTTGGATTTCTATACCACATTTCTCTGTGTGTGTCTGTGTCATGTGTCTTTTTTCAGAGAACAAGTCTCTGAAGTGCTGCATCATAATTTAGTCACCATTTTCATGCATTATTTAGAATAAAAGGAGTAAAAATGCTTCTGCAGGAAAAAGAAATCAGTGTCAATGCAGGACAGAAAAACAGCCGTGGCTTCAGTGTCTCTCAATCTCAATAAAGTAGGCGTGGCCTCTGTACGTAACAATCTCAGTAAAGTAGGCGTGACCTCTGTACTTAACAATCTCAGTAAAGTAGGCGTGGCCTCTGTGCCTATCAATCTTAGCAAAGGAGGCATGGCCTCTGTGCCTATCAATCTCAATAAAGTAGGCGTGGCCTCTGTACTTAACAATCTCAGTAAAGTAGGCATGGCCTCTGTACTTAACAATCTCAGTAAAGTAGGCGTGGCCTCTGTACTTAACAATCTCAGTAAAGTAGGCATGGCCTCTGGACTTAACAATCTCAGTAAAGTAGGTATGGCCTCTGTACTTAACAATCTCAGTAAAGTAGGCATGGCCTCTTTGCATGTCAGTCAAAGGGTAGTAACGGTAACTATGCGTCCCATCGGACGGCATCATACCATGCTGTTATAGTTAATTATTTTTATTATTATTTTCCTAGAACAGCACACCCCCAATTGTGCTGTTTTATTTCTTACTTATTAAAGGCAATCAAAGATGGTGGGCAGGAAGGAGAATGAGAGAGAAATCACACAACACCTTGGCCCACGGTTACTTATTGATGTTAGGAGTTTGCTTGTGAATGGTACTGATTGTTCCTTCATAAATTATTTAGTTTTAAAGTAATATTTTTTTTGTACGAACTCCATATTACTGCAGAATATTCCACCTGCAAAAAGCAGGTTTATTGGCATCCATGGGAATATAAAACACTTCTAATGCAGACAAGCCATCTGTTAACAGGACAACACACACACACACACACACACACACACACACACACACACACACACACACACACACACACACACACACACA
>JAOUWY010000075.1:19944523-19967185 GCA_025728095.1 Prietella phreatophila
GAGAGAGAGAGAGAGAGAGAGAGAGAGAGAGAGAGAGAGAGAGAGAGAGAGAGAGAGAGAGAGAGAGAGATAAACTAAAAAAATAGGATGAAAAAGGCTTTGCTAAAACATGACATATTATACACTGGGAGCTCTATACAAAGTGCACCAAGAGATGGCTGATGAAATATTTCAGGTATGATAAGTTTCCTGGGTACACACTGTGCATGAATGATACAGTATTTCCTGCGGTCAGTTTTGGCCAAGAGCTACCAGTACTGTTACACAAGAAATAACTATGGGTGGTGTGAACCCAGATGATAAGTCTGCGAAGGTTTTTCATTTGGGCCTGCCCATTGGTCTGATGCTGCATCATTTTCTACCAGAGAACTGGAATTACAATGCAGGTGGATGGAATCCTGGAGAATTCAGGGATAGCTGAGCATTATCTGGAAAGTCTGTGAAAAGCCGTCAGCCTTGGGATGTTTTCACACTTGCACCTTATTCTGAATGCTAGGCCATTTTGCACCATTTGGGTGTGTTTGGTCAAGTGTGAAAGTTGTTTTTGAACACGGATGCATTCCTGGGAACTGAGCTTGAAAACTGAGGTCTAGGGCTTGCATCAAGTGCTTAGGTGTGGAACAGACCATGTCTGAAAGCGATCTGCTTTTAGGGCCAAGAAGCAAATGCCATGATTGGTTGAACTTAACATGATGTGGAAAGACATGTCTTCTCAATATTTGGAGTAAAGATGGCATTTAAACAAAAAGCAACTCTTAAATCCTCGAAAAGCTAAATAAAATATGAATTAGATACACATTAATTATAACAAAATGGGACATAGCTTTTACAAAAAAAATTACCAT
Organism: Prietella phreatophila; assembly: GCA_025728095.1. NCBI lineage: Eukaryota > Metazoa > Chordata > Actinopteri > Siluriformes > Ictaluridae > Prietella > Prietella phreatophila. Next base: position 19,945,369 of record JAOUWY010000075.1, read on the forward strand.
TTGCAAAAATGACACATACAACAGAAGTGACAAGTAAAATTCATCTGTGTGAAAGCAAACTTGCATTGATAACTACCTCCTGCTAACAGAAATTATTCTGGGTTTGGACCAAGCCCATAAGGCATAGGTTCTTAGGGCTTGATCTTTAGTTAATTGTGCTTCACAGGTTTTTGTGAAGTAAAAGAATGACACCAAGATAAATCATTCCAGCTCTTTTCTCACCCTTAATATGCAATTGCAAAGTATACAAATAAAACAATGAAAAATAATCTGAAACATTTATAGGGGGAAAAAACACAATAACCTAATTGTATAAGTGTTCACAGCCCTCAATAAGTTCTTGAAGCACCTTTTGATTTATTACACCACTCAATCTTTTTGTGTAAGAGTCTATCAAACCTTGACTTGGCAATATTTTCCCAAATTGTTAGGGAATCTCCTGTGCACAAAATGCTTCAAGTGACCACACATATTTTTTTGTTGGATTCAGGTCTGGACTCTGTCTAGGTCATTCAAAATCATTTATATTTTGGTATGGTTAAGCCATTCCTTTGTTGCTTTGGATGTATACTTTGGGCCATTGTTGTACTGAAAGGTGGAATTCCTATTCAACTTTAGCTTACTAACAGACACCTGAATGTCTTACACTAAAATGGACTGGTATTTATAGTTATTCATGATTCCCTCCACCTTGATAAAAGTCACAGTTCTGGTTGAAGAAAAGCAGCCCTAAAACCTGATGAAGTACCACCATGATACACCATGGGTATGGAGTTCTTTTGGTGATGTGCTTTTTTTTTGTTGCACCAAATATATCTTTTGGAATTATGGAATTATTATACCTTTTTGGAATTGGTCTCATCAGATCATAACATTTTGCCACATGGTTTTGGGGTGATTTATTTGGGTGTGGATCTGTTGGAGAAACGGCTTCCGTCTAGCCACCATACTCCATGTGAAGAATATAAGAGATTGGTGTCACATACAGAGAGTAACCAGTAGTTGTCAGATATTCTTGCAGCTCATTTAATGTTGACGTTGGTCCCTTGGCAGCCTCCCTTGTAAGATTTTTTCTCGTCCTTTTATAAATTTTGGTGGGACGTCCTGTTCTTGGTGATGTCACTGTGGTGGACATTTTCTCCACTTGTTGATGATAGCATTCATGGTGTTCCATGCTACATCTAATGTTTTGGAAATTTTTGTACCCCTTTCCTGATTGATATCTTTTGACAGTGAGACCCTCTGCAGGCTTTGTTAGCTCTTTGCAGATCATGGCTTCAGCAGTGAAATGAAACCAAGATGATGTAAATAAAATCCTATAGAAACAGCTGGTCTTTATTTCAGGTTAATCAGAATAATTTCATTGATGACAGCTGTATAATAATTACTTTTGAATGTGAGATTGAATGTGATTGGTTCATTCTGAACACAACCACTTCCCTAATTATAAATGGGTGTTCACACTTATGCAACCAGGTTGTTGTAACCAGTCCTGGAAAAAACCTATGTAGGTTTGTAACAAAAAGCCCCACCTCTGGTCTTCATTAGCTGCTCGCTCACAGCAGTAGACCAATCACAACAGGCTGGGACATCTGACCAATCAGAGCAGAGTATGCTCTCTGAAAGGAGGAGTTCGGAATGAATCCTTTAGAACAAATAATTTAACTAGTCATTTTTGACACTGAGGGAAAAAAAGGTTAATGCTGCAATTCTAATTATGAGCACATTAAAGAGTTTTTTGACCTTGGATTAATCTAAATGTATTGTAGGAGACCTCTAAAACAAAAATAAGGCAAGTTTCAAAACAATAATAGGTGTGCTTTGAATATACAATCTGTAAAATCTTAGACATATACATGTCTCAAAGTACTTCACTGATAAAGACCACTTTACAGCTTTAGTATAATGTAGATACAATGGCCTTATCAACACAATATATGTCAGAACATGGTGAAACTGCTAGCATCCTCAACAGCTGACGTGATTCATTTGAAGCAGCTGTCTTTTAAATCCCCCACCCTCTGCAGGATACTCAAACAGCACTATGAACTGATCAAATAGCCATGTCTCTTGATCCTGATTTTCTAATTACTGTCCTCCTAAGCTCTAACAGATAGCAAAGATATGGATAACAAATGTTAGCTTTGTTGGTAGGCTGTATGTGGCAAGATAAATGGAGTAGTGCTCAGTGGAGCAATTCTTAACATGACTTGCGTAAATCATTGCATTTTTTTGGAACAATGGATGATGTTTGGCTCACTTCCCTTGACAGTGCTTGTGTTGTAGTGTCTGAGAAAGTTAGACAGCTACCAAGCCATGTATATACAGCTATAGATAGCTGTTGAAAGGTTTCCTGCTGCTTCCCCTAATTTTGTGCTTACCGTCAAAACTTCTTCTGTTTCCTTTGAATGAAACAGAAGATTTATTACAGCACAAGCGCCAAGTTGTACCTATGTAAGGGTTTTCTTTTTTGTTTATTTGTTGTTGTTGTTGTTGTTGTTTTTTAAAACTGAGAAATGAAACTGTAACAAGCACACAACACTGAAAAATTACTCGGCTTGAAGCATTCACTCTGTACATATCAAACATACTTATTAGTATATGAAGTCACACAACTGTTAAGATTTTTTTTTCATAGTTCAACAATTCTGAGTCATGCCCTTTTATCATATGTCTTACCAGACATCAGTTCCAACATGTCAGGACCTTGTATTTCCTCAGGACATACAGAGATAGCGGGCAAAGAGGATACAGAAGCAAACGGAAAATCCTTTAACAACAGGACTGAATAGAGCTCTGTAAAGACTGCTCTTATGAGGCTGCGGCGCCAAGGCAAGCCACAAGTAAGACTGTAAAAGCAAGTAGGGGAGGTAGGGGGAGCTTTAGAAGTCAATTCTATCTTGTACTTAATATTTTACTGCTGTTTATTAGTTACTGTATGTTTGGGAAGCCCATTAGCAGGTGTGTCTTTACTATTTGACCTAACAAAGGCCTTTATGTTTAAAAGAGTCTGCCTGACTGGATCATTTCTCAGTGAAAACAGAGCTGCTGGCAAGTGAGTGCAGGAACACACACACACACACACACACACACACTCCTTGCTCATGCATTTCTATAGACTTTAATACATGTGCGCGCGCATGTGTACACACACCCAAATACACATTCACAAAATACTCTTAGACACATTTTTGCTATGTTGTAACAAATATAAAGACTTAATAATAATCATCAGTTTGATAAGTAGATAAGTGCATATACAAAGACATGATCTGCTTGAAGAGTTTATGGCATGGTTAGTTTGAATTAATAATTAATTTGCTTATAATGTCCTGTAAGTGGGAGTATAAATAATTCATTACTAAAATCTTCCACATTCAATCTTTTAAATATCAATAAATGTTAAACAAAAAAAAAATATAAAAATAAACATGAATCCTATTTTGTGGGGAAAAAAAATATAAACAACAAATTTACGACTGATGCAGAAAATGTTCCTATCGTCTGTTTATGATGGCTAGAAGATCATGTGATCAACATCATTCACTCAAATTACAGTGTTCCGTGGCAGTCAACTTCCTTTGCAAGTATTCACACGTTAAAAAAAAAAAGGAAGAGAACATCTATATCACTAGCATTCCTTGGCTCGCTTTTAAGAGGTTCTACACAAATACACGGCTGCAATTGCCTTGGTATTCACTGCCATAAAAGCTACTTTATGAGTCTGTCAGAAGAAGCAATTCAGCTGTGTCTTCAGAGCAGAAAAATAATAAGATAATACACAACTATAGTGGACTGGCTTGTGCTGGAGTTACAGAAGTATTTGATATTGAAAATAAAATGAATCAATGTCATGCCACTTTGAAGCCTCATGATATAAAGAGAAAATTAGTTCAATTTAACTGGGTGTATGTCACCCGGCATAATGCTAATCAATAACACATCTTAACATTTATAACTACAGAATGTCTCATCCATTTCTGACAGACAAATCTTTATAAAATATCATATCAAAATACAAATTAATCTACAAAGATTACCAAGGTCAATTTCTGTCATGCGTAATTAACATAATATTATAAGGGGGAAACAGTGAGAATTGGTTATACATTGATAGGGAACATAACCTTTCACACTAGCTTCAAGATTTATGCAGGCAAGGAATAGATAGATCAAGACAGGCCTAGATTTCATTAGCTTTGAGAGACAATAATGGTTTTCATTTCTCTTTCATTCAAGCCCACTCTTTCTGTCATTTTTCCCAACCCCATGCGTCTGAGTGGAGTCTGATTGAAAGGAACCATCATATGCACATCACTGTTGCCCCACATCATTCAGAGAACAAACCGTTTTAGAACCTTAACTATAGTAGCAGCACTGATTGCTCAGGCACCAGCAATTTCCTAACCAACCACCACCTGAACAATGATGTGTTCAGCCCTCTTCTCCCCAGCCTTTCAGACGAGGAATCATTTCACAGTTTGGAACGAGATCTCCATAGCAACTCCTCTTTGAGGGGTGTAGAATCACCATCCAGTAATTCTATGATCATCAGCCACAGCCATTCCCAACCGTTCTTTTCAGAGCGGCCACAGAAGAGAAGAGTGGGGTGGGTGGGTGGATGCGGGTGCCTGAGGGGGAGGAAGTGCTGAAATTCTACAGTCTATTTCAGGCAATTCATGTACACAGTCTCCATTAGAATTCTAAATATTTCGACCTTCAATCAAGCAGCGTTATGTGAAGCTGCTTCGATTTCCAGTCAAGACGAACAAATGTTTTAGTCTAATCACCCAGGATGAGTGGAGGCAGACAGAGCCTACTCGATCGGAGGCGAATCAAAATGCTCTTTTTAAACACTCACTGTCTCAACACAAAGCACAAACACACAACGCTGGATTTGGACCCCCGCCTCTGTCTCTGTCTGTCTGCAAATGGATCCTAAAATAGAGTAGATTTGCTCAGTGACTATAATCACATTTCTCATTATGAATATGGAGAGGGTAAATGCATCATTGTGTCCTGTAAAATGGACAGATTTTCTATGTACATCTAACTCACTGTCCAAAGGCCTCTGTCAGCTCCCTGGCCAACAAAACTCGTAAAGTAATATCCATGCCTACATATGTACAGTACAGAGCACATCTAATAATAATCCTACAACATACTGGTTCCCTCATAACCTATCACATTTAACAACTCCATATAGCATTGATTTAATATTGCACTATGGGGGTTTCTTTTGTACTACTTGACACATTATACAAGACATGATTCTCTCTACAGTCTCTGGTGCCTTGAAGTGCTGAACAGTGTTTCAGAATGAAGCCAAGTGACAATTCACTTAGGTAGTCAAGTTGATGAGCACACTCGATGAGACTAAAGGGAAAACTGGGATTATAGCTTGACAACACTTTACATGACACAGAAACACAGTGCACTTGTTAACCTTCATTATAAAGCACAATAAATAGTATTTCCACAATAAACAGACAACCACTGCATTGTTGCAAACTACACAAAGAAATCTATGGAAACAGATCATGTCATCATGCCAGGGATATAAAAAGGCATGGTAATATTTCTACAGCCACAACAGAGAAAAAATGTCGGAGCCACCTCTAACAGTTTAGAGGTGCTACTCAGTGTAATTCAAGAAATTGTGGTTATGCCTCGAACCAATCACAGCAAAGCATCTCTGTACAGCACATAGTTTTTATTTCTATCCACTAAGTAAACATAGCAGGATTTGCCTGATTGTCCAACAACATTTCTGCAGCTTTATCACGGATATGGTGCTGTAAAATAACAACCTTGCTCTGTTAGGCTAAGCTATTTTGAAGCGACTAGTCCACATGCTTCTTGCTCTGAATAGCCTCACACAGGTGCCAGTGTCACTAGCGATTAGTGAGTAGGAGGGTTTGGAGGAGCCAAGTATAACAGCAGTGGTTTAATTGATCAACCACATCCAGGCCATGTTAAAATGTGCTGTGCTGGGGCGTTTTGGCTGCTGCAGATATTGAGCAAGAATAACAAGTTGGGATGAAAAGAAATTGTAAATGTGTACCAGACTGAGGCCACTGGGAAAGGAGGAGAGGGTTTAGACCACTCAGACCTACAGAAAAAGTGGGGGAATGGGGCAAAGCTGTGATCCTCATCATTGGAAGAATAACAAACAAATTAAGTGACAACTCCAGAGGCTTCCAGAAACAGAAAAGGACAGAACTTAATAGAGTAGGGAAAACAACAGGATAGAATAGAATAGAAAGGCAAAAGAGAATACAGTAGAACAAATAATAGAATAGAATAGAATAGAACTAAGATTAAAATAGAATAACATAGAATAGGACAATAGAACACAATAGAATAGAATATAACAAAACAGAATAGACCAAAGCAAAAATGGTACAGAATATAATAGAACTGAACAGAATAGAAAAAGACAAAAAAACAACACAGACTAGAACAGAACAAAATGAAATAGATTTCATATAATTTCATTGACTAGAACAAATCCAATATAATTAAATAGAACAAAACAGTACAGAATAGAAATAGGAATAGCACCGAATATACAGAACAAAACATAGAACAGAACAAAATATCCATAAAAAACAGTACAGAATATAATAGAAATAGAATAGAATTGATTAGAACAGTAGAACAGAATAAATAGCTGAATAGACTAGACTAGACTAGAATAGAAAGTATGGAATTGAAAATGTAAGGTAAGACAAGTGTCTCAAAAATTTGTTTCTCAATTGTCACCTCACATCATCTACATCCACACGCACACATGCACGCACGCACATGCACACACACAAACACATACACACACACAGGTCCGGTCACCCAGTCACTCTTGGGGCATCCATGCAGAAATATTTTCCATTCTGCAAGCTCTTGAACATGGAGCATGCTGAGGCATCAGCTTTCAGCATCCCCCTAATAGTTTTTGGAAGCTCCTTCTGAAATAAATCCACTGTTTACACAGATTTTTCAAAGTCATTATATGGTCAAAAAAGAAAAAAAAATATCTGTGAGGCACTCGCAGGACTGTTGAGCAACCCAAGATTCCCTGACTTCAAACAGCTGAATGTGAAGCTGCAGATCTAGTTTGACTGCTGCCTGGCTTCAATCAGACTGCTGATCCGCAGTGTCTGTAAAAACGTGCCTGTATAGCCACCTAAAATAACTTTGAGTACTTTACACAGACATTCTGTTTGCCAGGCAACTTCAGTCCTTTCCTGTGCTATTATAAACATTTTTATCATTAGTTTATCAGCAATTCACGCTGCCACTAAAGAGAAGCAGGTGAGAAACACTCTCATACGTACTATACACTCACTGTCCGCTTCATTAGAAACTCCTGTACATCTGCTCATTCATGCAGTTATCTAATCAGCCAACCATGTGGCAGCAGTGCAATGCAAAACAAATCATGCAGCTACAGGTCAACAGCTTCAGTTAATGTTCACACTAAACATTAGAATGATCTCGGTGACTAACCGTGGCATGGTTGTTGGTACCAGAAGGGCTGATTTGAGTATTTCAGAAACTGCTGATCTCCTGGGATTTTCACACAAAACAATGTCTGGAATTTACACAGAGTCATGTGAAAAAACAAAAAAACATTGACTGAGCGACAGTTCTGTGGATGGAAACATTTTGTTGATATGAGAGGACAGAGAATGGTTTGAGCTGCCAGGAAGGATATAGTAACTCAAATAACTCTTTTTTTTTACAATTGTGGTGAGCAGAAAAGCATCTCAGCATGCACACAACATTGAACCTTGAGGTAGATGGGCTACAACAGCAGAAGACCACATTGGGTTCCACTCCTGTCACCCAACAGGAATCTGAGGCAACATGGGCACAGGCATACCAAAACTGGACAGGTGAAGACTTGGAGAACAAAAATCTAGTCTTTTTCTAATCTTCAACTGTCTGGTTTTCTGAAAATTCTGAGATGCTTTTCTGCGCACTGTGGGTGTAAAGAGTGATTCTTCCTTTATAGACTTCCTGTCATCTCAGGCCAGTCTGGTCATTCTCCTCTGATCTCTCTCAACAACAAGGTGTTTCAGCCTGCAGACCATCCGAACACGGGACTTTTTTTCCCCCAGACTTTTTCATCATTCTGATGTTTTTTAACGGAAGCTCTTGACCTGTAGCTGCATGATTTATTTATTTTTTGCATGAAGCTGCTGCTACATGATTGTCTGATTAGACAACTGCATGAATGTGCACATGAATGTGCAGGTTCCTAATAAAGTGGACAGTGAGTGTAGATTGTACTATACAATCTACATCATAAATATATCCTCAAAATCAAGCTCATAATCAAAATCAATCAAGGAAAGGAATTTCTGGTTCATGTGATGCTAGTTCCACAAACCAATAAAAGCAAAACCCCATTGTGGCAGGAATTAATGCACTGCCAAAACACACAATTCACACGAGTGGAATTGAGCTATAAGTTATCTCTCTGTTCTTTGTAACACACTCCACACATTCTGGCAAACATCTGAAGCAAGAAAAAGCATGCTCCCACTACCATGTAATCAGACAAAATAAAAGACGTTCCCTGGATGTGGAAACACGTACCATCTGACACCGGATAAAACATTTCTATAATTACAAAACAAAGATTGAAATGGTTAATGGTTAAGTGGTGGTGAAACCACTTATTCTCAATGGAATCCACTTTAGGAAAACAATGGCAGGTCAAGACAGAGAGCTGTAAATTCATGAGAAAAAAGTATCAGTTTTATGTGCTGGTATTCATGAGAAGTGTTTATAATAAAAAAGGCGCTGGTTTATTTAAATATCCACTCTGCTGACAGCATCGTTATTTAAACACAAACTAAGTGTATCTATTTTGCCACACACAGAACAATCAAATGGGAAAAAAATCAAGAACATCCCTCCTGTGATTTGCTTGTTGGGTTTGGACAATCATTCAGCATGTCTGCCTCTACCAGTTCTAGTGCATGCATATTACTCTGGGGAAAACAATCCCTTCTTGCCTGAGCTCTATGTTACAAATGGCGCCATAATAATGGTCTTCACCTGCAGCCAAGGAAAAACATGAAACAAATGCCCTTCCATACTACCCTACAACATATGGAAATGTCACAGTGGTAGGGAGCCTCATCAAAGTCTGTGAAGACTATTGGAAAATGGCTTCAGACCTGCTGTGGCACCCTCATTAATGTGTCCAGCATTAATCCTAGGTAGAGAGGCCCAGAGAACAATAAGAATAAATGCTCGGTATTGTAACCCTGCCAGCTCTGCCTCACTCTCTGAACATTGCACAGCCACTAATCAGAGCTCTTCTTATGTAATGGGAAAGTCAATAGCCGCATACAATCAGTACACAAATTCTGCTATTTTTAAAAAAGAGCCCTGGTCTCCATTTTAGAGCTGGCAATTTAAATTATTCTACCGTGTAACACCTTAATTGTGTAAGACAAAGAAGATGTCGAGAGTACAAAGGAGCTGGGAGTGAAGCAGGAGCTTCATGTAATTTCTGCGCTGCCATGCACAGATGACATGTGATAAGCATTCTGCTTTGCTGATGCCAAATGACAGTTTGCAGTTAGTGGCCATAATAAGACACAGGCAAACTGTTTGTCTTCAACTTACAGCATATGTCACTCCCTTAATGAAGATAAAAGAAATGTAGTTAGGAGCATATCAAGCACATGCCATATATAATTGTGTTCTTAGATCACTTTATCGGCAGCTAAACAATCGCTTTTATTTTCAACATTCAAACTGAAATGGGTGCCTTTCAAAGATATTGATCTTTTCAAGTCACACTGTTGATCTGTTTTGTTTGAGAGTAGAACATTGTGTGCTTCCAGACATTCAGATTTTTTAGATCTGAAGTATGTTACATATTTTGTAAATGTATAAAATAAGTCTTATAATCACTATATTTCTTAGTACACTACTAGTTTTAGACAGTAGACATGGACACAATAGAATGAAGACAATCAGCTGGAATTTTAATTTGCAATCAAATTACATCATACTTTCAGTGATGGGACTCAAAGCTGTGATTCTCAACAGACTTGTGAAAGGACTTACTGAGTCACACTGACCGAGTGTGAAGCACCAACACTGAAACCAGTGCTAGATTCTCCATGAAGTCAGGAGAGGCATGAATATGGAACAGGTAGAGTCTCATCCCGACCAGACCTAACAGATGCTCATCAACATGACTCAACCCTAAACACTAAACTATAGCGTGCCTGATAGCCTTTACATGCCTCACACACCCTTTAACATAAATTCACACACACACGCGCATACACAACATGTCAGCTTAAAAGTAAAGTAGATCCTTAAAGTTTGAACAAACACTAAATGTAATTAAGCACACAATGTAAATAATTTAACAAAGCCAGTACATGATGTGTATTCAGTATAACACAAAGTAAGACACCTATTAGTAATATTTGGTGTCAGAACAGAATATTTAGAAATCTTAAAGGTCTTAGTTTGTCCCTCTGAGTGAACCCTTAAAGTTCCTGTTTGGAACCCTACATAATAGTGTTTCCCTACCATCATAAGTTTCAAGCTGGAAGCTGGGAACTCTTAATCATGCACTGAACCCTTGAACAACCCTTGCAGAACATATTTTTTTCTAAGAGTGTATAGCACCTCTGGTCCAGTGACCACCATTTGTAAAAACACTGTTCTGTGTACGATATATTAGTAGGCCTACTAGTTAGTACGGTACTTTAGACGTACAGGAAGAGATCTCACTTGACAATGGAATTAATGCGCATCATGGATAACTAAGACATATACGCCAACCCTGCTTAAACCTCATTCATTCTGTACAAACATTCTTTGGACCAAAATGGTATGAAACAACACACCTACACGTATGCGCTGCAGTTCACGAGCGCGCGCATTCACCGTGTAGCGCCTAAAGCTTTCTTTATTGGGCTCTAAACAATTTGTGCTGAAATGCATGCTTACAACACATTTTCAGAGATGTGCATGAATAACTGAACACGGACACCTGATCACCTTAAAAAAGCCATTGCGCAGTATATTAATTTTGATACATTTATGACAAATGCGCGTTGCCTTTTTTTCTTGTTCTTTTCTTTTTAACAGAACGTGCCCGTTTTTCCCCGTTGCGTGAATGTACGAGAAAAAGTATGATGCAACAGTTTCGGTTGTTTGCAAACACTAAAGATTTCCCACATTTCCAGACTCGTGATATGGTGCACACAGATGACGAAATGTATCCTCATAGCAATCAAACGTTTCATTAGAGCTGCGCATCGCGGTGAGGCCAGTGTGAGACTCAAACTGAACAAACGCATGAACACTTCATGGATTTGACTTTTTGCTCTTACAATTCATCGTCATCTTCTTTTTGTTTTTTTTTAAATGAAAACGTTTAATACTGACTGGTCAACAATAGGCTATATAAAAGTGCTTGTTCAGGTTTATATTGTGTTTCTCTCGTGCGTTAGGAGGAGGAACAAGCAGGTGGGTGTGAAGTGATTCACTAAAGGACCTGTGGATAACAAGGATTTAAGTTTGCACAGATTAGTTAATTATCCACAAATGCGCTTTTCCTCTTAAGGGTGGGGACACATCACTGCCAGCGGCAACAGAAACAAAAAAAAAAACAAAACAAAAAACCCCCTAGTCTGTGTGGAAACCCCCACCAGCCCGCATCTTCACACACGCAGCGAGCGGAGCAAAAATGATCCAGATCTAGCGCGAGAACGGGATCTTTTGTAAGAGGCCACCTTAACGAATAGGTCCGGATTAATCATTTATCTGTAGCTGCTTAAAGCAGTGATGGATGTGTCTCGTCACTCAGCCTCACCACAATAGATGCACAACGTTTTGTTCTTGCCAGATAAATCACCCGCATTGTTTAAGGTACATTGATCAGTCTAATGACTTGTAATAGGCTTCTAATTGGCGCAGAAATCTGCTCGCCAGGTAGACCAGCTGACGGCTCTGCTGTTTCAAATCGTGAAGCAGTCTTTATAAAAGAAGCACTTCAGTATTTAGGTATGGAAATACCACAGAGAGCCTAATAAATAACATGCATGACAATTCTAAACCAATTAAAAGGAATGCATTCATTTAAATAAATGCAATATGCTATACATATTCACAACATTCATAATACATGCAAGTACTACAATGTTCAATTATTGTCTTTTTTATTATTATTATTTACTTTTTATCTATATTATTTTTATTTAAATCAACACTGGCTTTGACATTTTGTAAATATCCCGGGGGGGAAATATCTAATTTATCTACAGGATGGTCCTGATGAATTAACAATGACGTGTATACTTGTGCATGCAGACAAATAGGACTATATCAGATCAGATCGAATTAAAACAGCATCGCCTTTGCCTAATACCCAAAATTGCTATAGAAAATGTATGAGCACATTCGTTTAGGAAATCTTTATGAATATGATTCAGTGCATTACAGACGAATTAAACAATCAGCTGTAATATGGAGTGCAAGAGAAAGTTGCACAGGCACACGAGAGGGAGACTTTTCTTAACTGCAGTTAAATGCGTTTATTTATTTATTTGTTTATTTATTTGTTTGTTTGTTTGTTTAAAAAAAACAACAACAGATATTTAATGGCGTTAATTGTTTGCCTGTCGACTTACTGTAATTACAGAAATGAAGTAATTGTCGAGCCTCCGTCATGCGAATTTGAATAAACTTTTTTAGATTCCCCTCTCCATAGGAGGGATTTAAAGCAAGGCGCTTTGGTGCAAATTGCGGCCGGGCTGCCTGGCACCGCTCAGCCTCTATAATGGAGCATTATTTGGCAATTTTGAATACTGTAATGCACAGCTTTCGGCGAGGCCATTTTCAAGAAAATTGCTTTAACTTTTAAAAGGATGATGATTCACTGTAAAGCAGGCCATTGTTAAATTATGCCATTACCCTTAAATGTTTTAAGAAGAAGAAAAAAAAACAAAAAAACACCACACACATTGGTATGATGCATTGATCTTCATATAAAAAACAACAAAAAAAGCATCATTCCAAGGTAAAAAGGAAAACGCAATACAGAGGTGGCGGAATACCTGTATTCATTTATCTTTGTATTTTAAACAACAAGGAAAATCCCCGAGATATGTGCGTAATAAGTCTTCTTCTATTCTATTGTCACGATACCGAGCATTCTAAATCTTTCCTCATAATACATTACAGATTTGAATGTTTTACATGCCTAAAATTGTGTAAAGCGTCAGTGGGAAATGTGCGGTGGATTTAAAGTCGCATCCTCTACAACGCGCGCGTTGCTTTTCCAAAGGCATTTAAACGGAGCGCTGCTGTGGGCGCACGCGCGCATTTACCCCCACAACCGCACGCGCACGCACACACGCACACACGCACGCACACACCGTGATCTTTCACACCTGTTGTGAGATTAGAAATTCCCCTCTGATTTCTTCCTCCAGGCTTGTCTTGAAGTGACTGCAAATTACAAAACGTACGATCAGTGTACAATTATTTAAACCCTTCGTAAATATTGATCAAAAGGAAGAAAAAAAAAAGTCCATAAGCTCAAACTAGTATCACAGATGACATTACTGTGTAAGACGCAAACAAAACGTTTGAACGATTTAGGATATTCACATAAAATTGAACAGATATTGTGTGTACAGACCGCATTGTTGTTCTTGTTTTTTTTTTTTTTTAATGAAAACATTACAAATTCCAAATGTTGTTGTCACCTAGCGATATTTTCCTGCCGTATAGCATGTAAGCTGTCGCAGGAGAACGTCAGAAACGGCATCAAACATATCAAGACATCATGCACAACAACAACAACAAATCAATCGCTTACCAGAGAGGACCGCAGACTTATTATACACCAATATGAGCTCTACTCTGTTATAAGTGGAGTGACTGCGTCTTGATGGCCATATAGCCTACATATAAAAAAAAAAAAAAACCTTAAAAATACCAGATCACTTGACGCCTGACAGTGGGATCCGGTACCTCGGTTATTGATTGACATTCTACTTTAGTATTTCTGTCATGGACACGTCTCTTATTGGCTGAACTCGACTCGTCGTTTAAGTATCCGCTGCGCAGATTGGCTGAGTGTCCCAGGCAGCTGTACTTCAAAGAAGGCGCTCTCTACAACTAGGTAGCGTGTGAAGCCTCAGCCAAGGGACGAGCGACCTGAGTGGAGACCTCAGCAAAACGCGTCCTGTCCGAGTCAAACTGGAACATAATAACAGTGTAGTCCTGAAAAGTTCAGCATAGAGCAGTCACTGGTTATGGCTACTTCTATACTTGGGGTAAGTCGGCAGTTTTTACCGGAAGCTTGCTTATGACCTTTTTTCTTCATACTTCATACTTCTGTTTTCATTAGGCTACACTGAGCTCCCTGTAATTCTATACTGTTTTTGTTGCGTTTTTGAATATTAGAAAATAGCAAACCATTTACTTGATCTAATAGCCGTGATATTTGTAAGTTACATTCAATTAAAGACGTCTGCTCAAATTGTTTATATGTATTTTAATTAGATTTCTTATTTATTTGATTAAACCTATTAAGTGTCCATGTGGAGCAATACTTTCCTCACTTCGGATTCTTTAAAACCGTCCCCAAGCATGATGTTGAAATTTTCTTATATTGAAATATTGTTGCATAGTTAGGAACAAACTTGACTTTTTTGGTTTTTACAGGAAGAGCCGCGGTTCGGAACTACCCCTCTGGCTATGTTGGCTGCGACCTGTAATAAAATCGGCAACACAAGTCCTCTTACCACTTTACCCGACTCCAGCGCGTTTTCCAAAGGCGGATTTCATCCGTGGAAAAGATCCTCGTCCAGCTGCAACTTGGGCTCCGGTTTGCCGGGATTCAGCGTGGCGACGAGCCGCAGCACCTCTGGACTAACAACCACGACGGGCACGAGCAATAGCGCGTTTTGCCTGGCGTCCACCTCGCCAACTTCCTCCGCTTTCTCCACCGAGTACAGCAGCTTGTTTTCCAACTCGGCGAGCGTTACCTCGCAAGAATCCGGACAGTCGGCGTTCATTTCCAAAGTACACACGTCGGCCGAGACTTTGTACCCACGAGTGGGCATGGCGCACCCGTACGAGTCGTGGTACAAGTCCGGCTTTCACTCCACGATCTCAGGCGAGGTGGCAAACGGCGCATCCTCTTGGTGGGACGTGCACACAAACCCGGGCTCGTGGCTCGAGGTGCAAAATCCAGCTGGCACGCTGCAGAGCTCGCTGCATTCGGGCACGCCGCAGGCCATCCACTCCCAGCTCAGCGGCTACAATCCCGACTTCTCGAGCCTCACACACTCGGCTTTCAGTTCGACTGGCATCAGCCCAACGGCGTCCCACCTTCTGTCCACCAGCCAGCACCTGTTGGCGCAGGACGGCTTCAAAACCGTCATCCCCACGTACACGGACACTTCGGCGGCCAATGCCATGATATCAGGTGCCAGTTCAGGAATCGGGAGCTCGTCTAGATCCTCCAGGAGATACTCAGGCAGGGCGACGTGCGACTGCCCGAACTGCCAGGAGGCAGAAAGGCTCGGGCCTGCTGGTGCCAGTCTGCGCAGAAAAGGACTCCACAGTTGCCACATCCCAGGCTGTGGCAAAGTCTACGGAAAAACATCTCACCTCAAAGCGCACCTCCGATGGCACACTGGAGAAAGACCCTTCGTGTGCAACTGGCTTTTTTGTGGGAAACGCTTCACCAGATCTGACGAGCTCCAGCGGCACCTTCGCACCCACACAGGGGAGAAAAGATTTGCGTGCCCGGTGTGCAACAAGCGCTTTATGAGGAGTGACCACCTGAGCAAGCACATCAAAACGCATACGGCCGGAGGTGGGGGCAAAAAAGGCAGCGACAGTGACACCGACACAAGTAACCTGGAGACCCCCAGGTCCGAGTCCCCGGAACTGATTTTGGAGGGTGTAAACCCGAGGGTCACGGTCAAAGAGCAGTCTCCTCATCACGAGTCTTGAGCGGCCTGATTCCGCCAACAAGCGAATGACATTAAATGCTATCGATACAAAAACTTCTCTCCAAAAAACAAAAAACAAACAAAAAAGCCTGGTAGGTTATAATTAAAGGACAAAGACACGGGTCAGGAGCTGGATGAACTGTTTGGTGACACTTTAGGCTTTTTTTTTGAGATAGGAGAAACAAGGCTTTTTATTAAGGCCCATTAATTGGGGATATGATTATTACACAACTAAAACTGATTAGGCCTATTTCACATTTCAGGCCGATTGCTAAACACTATGTTCTGAAAGGTGAGATCTAGTTCTGATCGGTTCGGTGCGCAGGAGAAAGAGGATCCAACGGAACACGACTGGAAACGAGTTGAGCTAACTGTGTAGATATACTGACAAAATAACATGATATTTTTCCCTGTAAATGTTCCTTATTACTGTTTCGTGGTGGATCCTTGAATTCAGGGAGTTTTCTTTACTTTCGACGCACTTTGTGGATGTCAGTATGTAACACAGCTATTTAAAATTCAGTTACTCCTTTCTTTACCTTGCTAAAAAATATTTAAATGTTTAATTGTAAAGTCTCGCGTATAAGGCTTTCATTTTGTAATTAAAGGTATTTAAAATCAAAAGCTATTTTGTTGTGGTTTTGATGCACGTGGTTCAAAATAATAATAATAATAATAATAATAATAATAGGAAGAACTATTATTATTATTATTAATTATTATTATGATCTTTGTTAATATTTTTATAGTGAGAGAATAATTAACCCACTCCTAACATGTCTTCAGCAGTTCCTCAGATCGTTTGACCGTTATTTGTTGTTTCCAACCGAGAACATGAAATAACGTGTGTACTTTTCTAAACACTATATCAATATTGCAGTTCTTAGATGCGCCAACGCAAACCGACAGTTTCCCAGTGGAATAAATCAATAGTTAATGCCCTGTAACATGCATTTTACGCCCAAATGAAAATCTTGTTAAATAGTATTAATTATGACTTGGAGCACATCGCAGCCCCATGTGTCTTGTATCCGCGATTAGGGATTCGTGTCTTATCAAATATCTAATTAATCTCCGAGACATCATTTGTTCACGCGCTCTTTATCAGCGCTTTTCCGAGGGGGTTCGGTGACAAAAGGGCTCTGAATATTTATTTTAATCGGTCAAATTAACTGCTTACATTTGCATGTCAAACGGAAAATGGCCATTTAAGAGGAGGCTATGGTATAAAGCAGCTTTTAGGCTTTATAAGCGCAGCACTTGATTGGTGTTATGGGAACATTGCCCCCCTTTTTTCTGGATGCCACTTTTTGAGGAAAATGGGAAACGCCATATGCAAATCGTGATGCAGTCAAATGGTCGCTGGATGTTATTTGAATATCAGTGGCCGGGCACTGAAAGGGTTCAAGGATGCTCTCTGACTCCTTTGTGTTTATCCAGTGCAGCGTCCGATCTGAAAGAAAGAAGCTGCAGTATAATTAGACTGCCGCTCAGCCTGGGAACCCAGGAGGGCTACACGTCTCAGCCAGGAAAAGCGCCTTGTGGGGAAGGAAGTTAAATTGACCAGAAGGCAATAGATGAAAATAATTTTCATTTCCTGTAGTAGGCTACGCTTGGTAGCTGCTCGTAGAAGCAATAATAAGGGCAAAATACACAAAAACAAATCGTTCCATTATCAGATAATTTGACATTTTACAGGGTTGAACCAGGCGGCAGTGAATGAATCCAAAAAAGAAAGTCTAAAATGTAGTCGGCATCTAATTGTAATTCTGCTACTGTTGTGCTGTATTTAATAACCAGCAGCAAGATTGTTGTCTTGTAAATTATATGAGAAGGGTTTACTTTATTTTAACAAACAACAGATGCGAAATTGGATGTTGAGCCTTTTAAAATGTAATGTCGGACAGCCGATTGCGGTTTTTATTGCGGACACTCCGAAATGCGTGCTGCGGAAATGAGCGCTGTTTGGCCGTGAAGGCCTTCATAAGCACGCTTTACAATTATATGGTCTCATTAAGATTTACAAACGGGAGAGTAGCTGGACGAGAATGAATCATTGAGAAGTGGCGGCTCGCCTGCGGTCCTGGACAGAGAGCGCCGTCAATCAGAGCTTTATTCCGCTTTGGCGGAATGCGCTCTTGCTGGGAGAGGCGAAAAGTCAAGCTTTGTTCGCGCACCACAATAAAGACAGATCAAAGAGCCGCGGTCTGTGCGGGATACAAGCAGGATGAGCTCCATAACACTGATCAAGGAGCTCACACCGCTGTCCAGGGTCAAAACAAGGTGTCCATCTATAATGACTATCTGCAAAAAATTACATAGCTTCTTTTACGAGGATGTGCAAATTATTATTATTATTATTATTGTTATTATTGATAGTTGGCAGAACAGGAATTAAATATTTGGCTAGATCATTTTAGCAACTGGCACCCTGTCCAGGGTGTACCCCGCCTTGTGCCTGATGGCCCCTGGGATAGGCTCCAGGTTCCCCGCGACACTGAAGAAGGAATAAGCGGTAGAAGATGGATGGATGGAAGGATCATTTTAGCAATAAACTCAGACATACTTGGCTCAGTATTTTACCCATATCTTCTCAATCTTGTGAACAGTGGTGATTATCACCAGCAAACGGACCTATACTCCTATACATGTATCCCACTGACGTTTTTCCTCCTCATGAGATTTCCACACTCATCCATGTATAAATTGTCAGACGATCTTTCAGAACAATTGAGCAACAATTACGTATATACATATCAGCGTCATCTCTCGATTTTATTTTTTTTTAAAATTTTTTACAGTGCAGGTAAATATTCCTGGAAATAAGATCACTGGGTCACTTCCCTAATAGGCAGCATTGCAGATTTAAACAGGAAGCTATTGCAGTGCTTTGATGCTCTTTTAAGGAGGCTAGCTCAAGTGTGGTTCTTCTGATTAAAGTGGAACAACAACTGTGAATATTGGCCAACAGCATACAACAACTTCAGAAGATAAAGGTAAAAATGCTTATATGTTACAATGTTGAAAGCTTAGCCTTTCAGAGCATGTGTTTGTGAACAACACTGAGGACAGCGTAAAAGTGCATGTCGTCGTGCGGAGAAGCTCTCAGCCTTCTCAGCGCTCCACATTTCCTCCCCAGGCCAGAGGAAAGCGGAGCTGATTTCATCTCATTCCGCAACATGAAGGTCAGGAGAAAGTCCAAAACACCTAGACCTTATTTCAACACAGTGCACTGGTGACTTTTGCAAAGAAGTATATTTAACATAAAAGATTTAATTTGAAAACAAAATCATAAGGAGATACATTTGTGCTGTGTTAGTTGGAAATTAGGCTACTTGTGGAAACTCAAAAGGAAAACATACAAGTGTTCAGGTTTAAAATGGAACCATTCTGATTTAATAAATATTAAATTTGAGTAATATCAAGTTTGGATGATATTAAATGGAAACCAATCAATTTAACACAAAAACATGTGAATTATACCAGTAGGTCAATGCAAGCATGGAGTAGGATACCTGTGATTATTACAGTAATTCATGCAATTTTGCTGGAAATATTTCAATTACTATTATAACTAAGGCATAATATCGAATATGCTGAAAGAGCTACTATACAAATAAAGCAGCTCTATGAAACTCCTGGGGTTTTAATCAATGAACTTCAAAGGATAATGACAATGAATGATGGGTGTAGGAATTTCCCATGCTTCCTTGTAAAAGAACTGCCAAGTCTGAACGCGACTACGCTTTAGTGCAAAACATATCGTGTCTAAATACTGAGTTGGATATTGTCTCATGCTCAAAAAAAAAAAAAAAACATTGTGAAGAAGCCAGAATACGCATACGAATGTATGAGAAGAGTTGTCGCTATTTGTCAAAGTATTTTGGCGCCCTCTTCTGGAAATTTATTGTAAATTAGTGTTTTATCCATGGAATGAACGAAAGGGTTCAATCAGACATAAAAACTACTTTTACTACACCAAATAAACTCATTACAGGTCAATGTATTCCCAATACAGTTTCACAGTAAAACACAAGTCATATAATTACACCAATAGGAAAATGTTATTTCTGGGTCTCTCGCTCAAGTTTCCTATCTTGGACTTCTGTTCCTTTCCTTCCGGACTCTCTCCATTTCCTTACTCCTACTCATGACTCTTTCCTTACTCCCAGTCCTCACTCTTATTCTCTCCCTACTCCTGCTCCTTACTCTCTCCCTACTCCTATTTCTTCCTTTTCCACATCTATTTCGTTCAAAGCCATCACTCCTCTCGGTCCTCCTCGCCTTACTGTCTTGTCTATCCTGGCTTTGACTCCTTCCTTTTTCATTTCTACCTCGATCATTACTCACACTTCTTTGTTTGGTACTCCTTTCCTTCTCCCTTACCCTTTCATTATCCAAACTTGTCTCCCCCCTTTTCCTTCCTCTCTCTCTACTCAAACTCCAATTTCTCTCACCATCTCTGGTTCTGCTGGTTCTATGTTCAGTCTTCTCTCCTCCACCTCCTCTTCTCTCCTTGTCCTTATTCCTCCATTCTGTCTCTCTGCTCTCATTCGGCAAGCTTTCTTTTCTATGTGTTGACCTCGGAGCTTTTTCCCATCGTTGGTCCTGCTCATCTGACTGCCTGTGTGCGTCTTTGTCTCGGCTATGCTTAGAATCAGGACTTGGAACGTGATTTCTATTGCAAGGCTCCTTGTTTTTTCCTCTCTGTCCTCTATCACTCTCACTATGAGAACTGCTGTCACTGGATGAGTCTCTCCTTCTCTTCTTTTTCCCCTTCTCTTTTTTAGCTTTGTGTCTTTCGGGTTCAGACTCGGAGCTGCTACTGTCCAAGGTGCTGCTGGAGGAACTCTCAGTCGGCTTTTTCTTCTGTTTGCGCTTCTTCTTTTTCTCCTTTTTACTTTTCTTCTTCTTGTCCTTTTTCTTTTCTAGCCGGTCAAGTTTTCTTATTTTTTAAAAAGGAAACAATTGATTAAGATATTTAAGAGAACTCAAATTATAAGAAAATTAAACAGCTGATTATCAAATCTTTCTTCATTAGAAATTAACTATAAAATTCTTACAGTTCTTATATTATTTTACCATTTTAATAGCAGTGGAATAATTACAAATCCAGATGAATTTTTATCAGATTATAATGCTGCACACAGGAATAATTTCAGATACATTTCCACATAGAATATTCGTTCCATAAATATTTACACACACCTGAGGAGCTTCTGTTTCTGCTTCGTGGTTAAAGATTTAAGGAACTCGACTTCAGGATCATCTTCTTCCTCACTGGCCACAAACTCCTGTAGTATAAATTCAGTAATTAATCATATTAGCACTTAGACCACTAAGCTTAAGCATGCTACACCTACACCCAGACACAGACACATAGCTTTAAGCACTCAGTCGAGTACCAAATTAAAGAATGTACGAGAAATGGAATTAGGAATACAAATACGTGAAGAGTTTTGGGAACATGCTATAGATAGGATAGGATACAGTACATCACTTCTTGTGCTCGTCTTGGACTCATCTAATTCAAAGCTTTACATAGGGTCCATTTGTTGAGACTGTAATATATCCAGAAGTGGAAGGCAAATGTGATAAATGCCATGGCTCTCCCAGTCATCTTAGCCATTTGTTTTTCCTGTGCCCTGAGCTGTATGGTTTTTGGACTGGTTTCTTTACTATTATGCCCAATATTTTCAGAGTACATCTAAAACCTTGCCCATTGATTGCTATATTTAGGGTTCCTGATGCCTCAGTTCCATTAAGCTATACACAAAGATATAGCTTTCACATCCATATTT
>JAOUWY010000075.1:20034307-20046468 GCA_025728095.1 Prietella phreatophila
AGAGAGAGAGAGAGAGAGAGAGAGAGAGAGAGAGAGAGAGAGAGAGAGAGAGAGAGAGAGAGAGAGAGAGAGAGGGATGGAGAGAAAGAGGGCAACATTAGGAGGGAGAGAGAGAAAGAGAGAAGGTCAGGGAGAGCGAGAGAGAGCGAGATAATAATAATAATAATAATGTTTTATTTCTATAGCAGCTTTCCATATCTCAAGGACACTTCACAAACAGGAACAAACAACGATCGAACATACAGACAAAAAAAAATTCCAGAAAGTCAGGCATCAGATATAGAGAGGTAGTGTTGGGAAAAGAGAGAGAGAGAGAGAGAGAGAGAGAGAGAGAGAGAGAGAGAGAGAGAGAGAGATGATTAGACTATAGTACACGCAGAAAGAGAAACAAAAAAGAGAAGAAAGAAAGAGATTCAAAGAAAGACAGGAAGAGGGAGAAATATATAGGAAATAAATAGGATATATAGAAAATACGAAGTAAACAAGGTGGACAGGGAGGGAAGCCACTTCTGCTGACAGAAGACAAATGGGAATACATCGCTCTGCGTGATGCCTATCAATCCTTAATCTTTCCATCTGTCACCCTGAAGCAATGGGGTCTCCCACACATATACACACACACACGCACGCACACACACTTATAAACAAACAAGACATTTCTTGTTGAAAAGCACTCAGTGAACGTCTTAAACTATCCAGCTCTCCATTATTCCCTCTCTGTTCTAACATGTCATAACAAAATGCATCTTTCAAAAACCTTTGCACAACTGGCTCATGCTTTCAATACATGTCCCAATACTAGTCATGTTTTGGACCAAAACAAAACAAAGCTATAAACATAAACGCAGAATAAACAATAAAGGAATGAAGTAGTAGTAGGTCAACAAAGCAGAGAAACCAAAAAGGTCTTACCTTAAAGTTGTGGACTTTCTCGTACTTGGGCATGCGGTCGTTGTCCTTCAGTGTGGCCCGGCGCACCAGCGAGCTGAGCTGTGAATAGGCAAACAGTTTAATAGGCTGCCAGAAGGTAGCTGGAGGTTTCTGAGGATGCATCCTCATGGCCAACGCTGCTGCGAGCAGCTCCTGCTCCTTCCCTTCCTGTTTGGTCTTGTGCACTAGGGACTTCTCAGCCTTACTGAGCGTGTACGACTCCCGCGACGGCATACCCGCACACACGCTAACGGTTTTACGCTGGGAGAACGACTGCCTCTCTAATGCAGAGAGATGAAAATAAAGCCCCTGACGCTCAGAGGTTTCTAGCCACGCTGAGACAGTCCTGCATTGCTGAACTGAGAGTTCTGAGAGCTGAACATAAACAAAAACAAGCCGCTTCCCTAAGCGCTCAACTCCAAGAATGGGAAAAGTGTCCTTAAAACAACAGCATCGAGTCCTGAACTGGGGAATGGAATAGAAACGCAGTTAAGTGTAATAGTGTGTGAGAGTGTAGCCCTTCAGTCTGTCTGTCTGAGCATCTATATGCAGATGAGATGAGTGGTGGAGTTAATCCTCTCCTCTCTGTGAGCAGCAGATATCCTCTCTGGAACACTGCCTCAGAGAGAGCGAGGGGAGGTGGGAGTGGAGGAGAGAAGTGGGGGAGGGATTCAGTGACAGTGGCACTGATTACACAGCTTAAAT
The DNA here is from genome assembly GCA_025728095.1 of Prietella phreatophila. Lineage (NCBI taxonomy): Eukaryota > Metazoa > Chordata > Actinopteri > Siluriformes > Ictaluridae > Prietella > Prietella phreatophila. The sequence goes on from JAOUWY010000075.1 coordinate 20,035,943, forward strand.
CCACCAATCAGAGGAGAGTAGGCCAGGGTATTTTTTATCATCGTGATCACTCTTCCTCCTCCCGCTCGGCCGTTCATCAGAGCCGTGCGTAAGCGAGTGTGGGAGGAGAAAGTGACAGTAGCAGGCACAGAAATGTGGAGGAACCAGAGAACAAGCGTGGGCCCGTAACGGCTTGCGAGTGAGTCATCCATCACGTCTGAGCTAAGCGCTAACACTTTGCTAATAGCATCGCATGGTCATTTCCAAGCACATGAACACTCAGCAAACCATTAGCTGTTTTTTTTTCCTCCTAAAGAACAAAGAAGCAACTCAAGTGGCCCAAAAGAAAATGAACATTTTCATCTATATAAAATGGCAGCAATGTTCAACACACAATCCTCTGACAGAGCACACAATCAGAGGGCGATCTTAACTGAATGTCCTTCTGAATCGAAGCAGCCTGAAAATCCTCACAGACCATACAGACGCTCCAGTCTGATGTGCTTATTGTAGTGTAATTAAATCTGCTTCAACACAATGCAGCACCTGTCACACAGCTTCCTGGTTTCCAACACTAAACCCAATTAAAGTGTTCAGTTAACGAGGCAGCACTTTGCTCTCCAGCACAGGCCATTCACAGACGCTGCACGTTAGACTGACTGCCAATGATGATTCCTGTAAACTCGGGCAAAAATTTTTTAAATAAAAACCTGATTTGAAAATCACTACTAAACTGTAAGTAATACATCATTACAGTGATGAACATGAAATAAAATGTATCCATGTAGTAATTGATACAACCATAATGTAAGCGTTACTATTAAAAAAAAAGAATGAATTATAATTATTATAAAAATAAGTAATTTTGTGCATCAGACACTTAAATACATCATCACTTTCCCATCACATCCACAACTGTGACCCCATTTCAGGATTCAAAGGTTCTTTAAAAACTCATCTCTTCAGGCTTGCATATTCTCTGTGACATGGTTACATAACACGTCATTATAAAATGTGTTGTATGTACAATATTGAATAATGTGATTGATATATATATATATATATCTCAATGTATAATAGTGTGTGTTAGTGTTTTGGGAATTGTATTTGCATGTTGTATTTGTGAAGTGACCTTGGGTGTCATGTGAATCGCTTAAAAAAAAAAAGTATTATTAGCATTTATTATCGATTATCTATTATAATCCGGACAGCAGAATCTGTCACTATCTTCAAAAAATAACTAAAGACCCACCTCTTCCATGAGCACTTAACTAACCCCTTAAAAAAAAAACTCACGATGAAAAAGCCTTGCTCTGGGTCTTACACCTTTACTCTGCGCACTTTGCTTTTTCTAGAACTCAAATAAAGATCTTGTATGGTAGCACTATTTGTATGGTTCTCTGCTCGATATATCGCTTTGCTCGTATTTGGTCATTTGTAAGTCGCTTTGTATAAAAGCATCTGCTAAATGAATAAATGTAAATTATCTGAAAACTGTTCAAAATATTGCCCTGCGATGGACTGGCACCCTGTCCAGGGTGTACCCCGTCTTGTGCCCGATGCATCTTGGGATACGCTCCAGGTTCACCGCGACCCTGAAGAAGGAATAAGCTGTAGAAGATGGATGAATGGATGTTCAAAATATTGTGTTGTTCAAGGATCTTCATGCACCACCACATTCATCAGTTTAGTGCTCCAAATATCACTATGGCTGCATCCGAATATCCCTGCTACCCTACTATATATTCATAAAACAGGAGGCGAGAAACACCCAGATGACCTGCTGCTTCCGCTGAAATTTTGCAGTATGGAAACAATGGACATTGTGCTATCCCATAAGGCAACTGGACTGGCACGGAAGAACTATCGTGATCAAAAATGGCGGAAGGTAGCGCATCTACTCTTTTTAAGCTGTAGGTCACAGGACAATGCCAACTTGGTGGATGTAGTATGTCTGGATTGCATCAGTACGTACTGTATCAACGGCTGAGCAGTAAGTACTGAATCAAATGAAGTAGGTAAAGTCACAGTACGCAATTTTGCACACAGCCATTGCGTATTTGAATTTAAACCTGAAATGGGCATGGCCTAAACTGAAAGTTTTTTGGGTATGTGGTTTATTTTTTAACAAACCCTACCACTATGCCTCCAGGAACATTGGGGAAAAACCCAGGGATAGAAGATGTCAGCATTGTCAGCATGATCTGCGAGTTCTACCTCTAAAAGTTCCTTTTTTTTTTTTAATCCATTCATTTCAGTGGCACCTGCCAGTGATATTTTCCAACAAATTTATTTGGTTCTGTTTCCCAGAATGTAAACAACTAGTAACCTTATTTAAACCATAGTAACCCTGACCAGGCAGGTACTAAGGAGGAATGAAAATGCAACGGCAAATCTTCATGGTCTTTGTTTGTCCCACAGGCTTCATATCTAACTGAATGAAAGTAAAAAGAAAAAAAAAACCCTTCCTCTCGTGTGAATTATTTGTCATGTCGTGCGAGACCCAGTCCTGAAACACAGCTCTTGTATCAACCAGATATCCTGTGCACCTTCTGGCACGCTTTCTAACCATCCAACTTTTAGTGTAACGCTCTACATTTTAACCCAACTTTTGCTCAAAAGAGTAAAGCTGGTGAACAGAACAAAGCAATAGCGATATCTTGACATGATAGTGGGTATCTCTTTATCAAGGACTGGTTTCTTGCTGAGACTTTGAACACTGTGAGTGAAGATCGACACCTCACCTAGATTCTGAAGCTCCACCTTCTCAGTCATTTCCCATCTTTCTTTCATTCTCTTATCCTTGTATGATTATGGATTCTCCAGCTTGACCACCTCCTTGGTCTGAAGTCGAAGGCAGAGCGAGTGGCATGCATGCTCTGCCTATACACACATGCTCAGACACTCCCTCAGTGTGGTTCCCTCTAATCAATACCAGAAGAGTCCACTAAAGCTAGCCTCTTCCACTTCAGAGCCAAAATTGTGGCTGGGATAAGAGAGAACTTCCTGCCTGCTGTTTTCCAGATCAATGAGCCGAACACAGACTGACTGGCTATAACTGCTGGAGCCGAGATGAAAGGCCATGAGCGCAGGACTCCGACGGAGCCGCTGCTGCTGTATGCCCAGGGACACGCTCACCCAGTGACAGAAACCTGCGCCATGTGGCTCGGCACAGCAGCCCTGCACGTTTCATACTCACCTCCCCTCACGCTGCTGCTGTGTTAGTGTAATAGTGCGGCCTGCTGCGTGTTCAGGCTCTTTGGAGTTTAATAGTGTAGCCTGCTGCTCAGTGCAGTGCTGGCGTCTGGCTCTCAGGATGGGGCTGCTTATAGCCACTCCACTAATTGACACTGATTGATCTGCCTGTTTCTCAAACAGCGCCTGGACCCAAACTGCACTCATAAAATGGATGGAGGCAAAGTGCTGTTAACCCCACACCATTTTCAGCCTTTACTAAACGCGACAGAAAGCGCAAGTCTATCTGGCCGTGTAATTACTCTTTTGTTTGTTGACTTAACACACCTGATGGTTTAACAGGAGTCTGACGCTTTTAGAGGCACATAACCTAGATGCCTATTAGCTGCACCATAACAACCATCATGATGAGGGGGTGAAATGTACTATATGAAGTTCTGCAAAACAAATCTGAACACGATATTCAAGCGACAAATAAACATTTTCCTTACAAAATCTGATCAACGTAAAATGGTAATGTATTTTATTTCATCAATAGAGAAACATGGTAAGAGAGAACACGAACGAAGGGAGAGGGAGCTGAACTTTTAAGTAGGCAAGAGTGCTGTTATGTAAGACGCACTGCAGATCTGTAAAATCTTTAAAGTACTGCCAGAGTGGCCTGACTTCCTCTCCTCCGCTCATGATTTCATACTCATAGAAACACAAAGTTCTCAGTGCCTTCTCGCAGATACACCGAGAAGAAAAGCCAAATGACTTGGAAGCAAGGATGTCATTTTGTTAAGGTTTCTTAATAAATATACATGAATATGTTCTACTACGCCTTCCATCAACACATAGATGCTTACAATCCTTCCACGTAAAAATACCAATCGGGCCGAATCACTTGGGTCATACAAGTTATGTACCGTTATATAACCTGCATTGCTGATTTGTAGTCATAGCGCATGATTAATCATTATTGAAAAAGAAAGAACTAGGACTCTGGTTCGAAATGCTCTCTGAAAGCTCCATGCACTCACTCTGCACATCCCTTTACTTTTGTTAGAGCTAAGAGCACACAGCTGAGGTACAGGCTGGAACCACACGCACAGCTTCATCATTCTCCTCCTCCTCCTCCTCCTCCTCCTCCTCAAATTCACAGCTGAATACGGAGAAGACGAGCTGAGAACAGTGCAGAGGAACATGGTGTATTGGAGAAACTGTTACTATAGCAGCGCTCTATATAATCGAACAAAGCCTGAAGTCTTATGATTATGTAAGACCCTCACAAAGACAAAGAGAACAGCAGGAAGACTGAAAGCTATAAAATTGCCATAGGATGATGCATTTAAATGAACTAAACAGAACCTATAAGGAACAGACATTTATATTGACTTATATTATTTGATATCTGATGAATAGCATCAGATCAGATTTTATTAACTTGCTTATTTATTCATTATCTGACCCAGTCAATGCAATGTAAACAGGAAACAATTTTGTTCATGAATTAGCTATCAAATTACTACTATATGATTTCAATATTAAGCAAATTATCAAAATGATCATTTTAGCCAGTATTGTGTAGCCTTGCATATCAACATGTAAAAATGCTTGTGCTCAAAATTTATCTGTGAAAGTAATAAATAATACAAAACAAAACCAAAGCATAATTATAGATAGCACTAATACACAGTGACGTCTTTTTTTTTTAAATCAAGCTCTTTTTAAACATTGGCTCTAAAAACTGGATTACCTTGGAAATGTATTTTATAGTAAAATATCTACCCGTTTTATCTTTTTTTCCCCCATTTTTACTTACTTGACAATGAGGTAAGGGGAAAAAAATAACCATGTTTGTTTGGCCAGATAAATAGATTATAAGGCTCTGTCTGGGGCTTGGACAATGATAAATGAGGTATCACATATTGAGCGCATGCCTATACACACACACACACACACACACACACACACACACACACACACACACACACACACACACACACAAAAAGGTGACACACTCTATACATGATACATGAGCTAATACGCACAAATAATTACTTCATATCATTGAATACGCTAGAAATCCATTAGAAAGTGAGTGTGTGTGCGCGCGTGCGAGCAGGAGGGCGTGTGAACGAACACACACACAGTTAAGGCAAAGAAAGGCTCAGCTCTGTAAACATGAATATTTCATCCTTTGAGCATGATGCACTGTGCATCTTTTTCTGTGTTTACCAACAGGATGCAGACCTTCATCTATTTTGATTTACTGGGTGTGAAAAAAGTCTTCATACATGGAGGAAATTAACACTTTTTAGCAAAATGTCACCCAAAATTTCATACTAAGTCCGTCCATCCAGCCATCCATCAAGAGAGAGATTTTTTTCTTTCTTTTCCAGATAGCCTTTAAGAATGCCTTTGACAAAAGATGATCGTATTGAAATCATTTTCATGGCTGGTCCGGGAAGCTGTCGCAAGGTTGAGATGGACTTGAACAGGAAACATGGCGAGCACATCACACACGACACTGCTGCCAGACTTATTAACAAATTCAAAAAGACTGGAAGTGTTCTAGACCAACCGAGAAGTGGACGTCCATGAACATCCACTGACGAAGGCACAACCGATGTGGTGCTGGCAAACATAATAACCTATGTAATTTTGGGACAGCCTGTATTAATATATTTGAAATGGCATTCATTTGTATAAAAGGCAAAATTCAGAAATTATTATTCTCTGTTTGCCTAATAATTGCGTAACTTGTGTTTCCATTACAAGTGAGTTTTTGAGTACAGAGAAATGTACTATATAATGTACTCCTGTCTGCGATTAAGTAAACAAGTGATATAATATTCCTTTATCGCCCAGGTCACAGTTGCTTCATTATTGGTGCAATAAAAATACATTATTTTTATAGCACCTAAGGCTGGAAAATATGATATCACAATAAATTATTTAACAATGTGCTTTTCTGAGATATCAAGGACATTGTGAAATTTTTTTTTGGATTCAAACATTTAAAACATAGTAATTACAAACTGACTAGAAGGAACGAATGTGATGTTATTGAGTACTTAATCTTTAAAATGGTGATTTTCAGTGTTAGATTTTTCATTTATAATTTATAATAAAATGGCTAGTTTTCAAATGCATTATATGTATTATTATATTTGTTTCTTTTTTTAATGATTTTTTTAATGATTATTATTTATAACAGTTCTTTTAAATGCAACACTACTGTTCCCGGCTGTTTGTGAGCAAATGCATATATTATCATAGAAATGCGTTCTAGAATCATATACGATATATTTTTGTTACATTGGCCTCCCTGAATAGCACCAATCTTACACCAATCGCCTTATTCGAGGAAAAGCATGATGCTTCTTTCAAAAATAATGAACCTTACGTAAAAGCTGTGATAAAGGCAAAAATAAAACTGCTCTAACATGCTACTCCTCAGACTGAACGAATGGAAGATGACCATATAGTGGAGGCTCCATGATTATTATTATTGATTACATGCATAATCATGTGCATCTTATTGCAATTACTACAATATATACAGTGTTCCCGAGACTCTGTAGTGGAAAAATACTTTGAATAGCTGATAGTCGTTTAGTGCTTATGCTAGAAAGCATAATGCAGCACCATACAGGACACTCTTCTCTTCCTTTTGTTCACTGCAGAACCAAGGGTAAACCATCACACAGAGTTTCAGGCTGTATTCCTGGATCGATGTTATGTAAACCAGCTGCATTCTTCTCTTCACCACATGATGAGAGAACAACAACCACATAAACACGTAACAGAAAACTTTCTCCCATTCAGGAGGAGCTGCAGCACTGCAGTGAAACTCCAAACTGCAATCAGTAAACAAACCTGAACGGAAAGATCAACATCATTAGCTTGAAGGAGATGAAAGCATAAGTAATCGCACAGGCTACGGAGCCTAATTAAGATGCTTTTATTTCAGTAGCAGACAAAATTAGGACACTATACTTATCGACACGCTATGAAATGTATTTCTGGCTATGAGGGCTAACGTTTCATAACTATCGCACAGGCACAGAGATGGAAAATCACTAGCTGGTGCTTGGATGGTAAAAAAAGGAAGACAGGAAGAGGGAACACTTAAATAGTGTCAACTAAAAGAAAACATTTCATTCATTTTCAGCTCGGATATTTAAAAAAATAATTCGAGCATGTATATAGAAAAAGGGATAAATGGAAGATAATTTTGTTATGTTACTTAAAAATGTATAATCAAAAATGGAAACTAACAATCCATGACATTTTACAGTGCCAATTTCCCCTCTTTGGAAAAACAGATGATGTTTCAGTTAAGTGAGCAGCACCGTGTTTATTTAACATGCTATGAGTGTTCATTTACTGCTGATTACTGCAGTTGGAGGTGGATATGGAACATGGAAATAAATCCATCCTTAACAAAGCACACTAAAACATATAAACACTTTAGACTGACTCGTATAGTTGCAATCAAATTTATTCACCCCCTGTTGCAAATCAGGTTTACTGTCAAAAATGTAAAGACTTTCAGCTGTTTGCAATGAACAAACCAAACAAAAGCAACTGAAATAGTTCAATACAATGAATGCTGCAAGTGGTTTCCCCAAATACAACTGAAAATGCAAAAGATAAATAAACCTGCTTTGCAATGGGGGTTGAATCATTTTGATTGCAACTGTATGAGTCACTCTAAAGTGTTTAGATGTTTTAGTGCAACGGTAGGTGACGGTTCCATATGATGACGAAAAGCATCAAAATTGTGCGCGCGCTGAACATGCGTGGGTCTGACGGTATTTTCTGGAAGGAACTCTGTTTCCATAGGAACAGTTCTTGTGTGTGCTTCCGGTGCGTAGGATCAGTGATTATCCTGTTTGCTGAAACGGGCTCTGTGAATTCTTTAAAAGGCAACGTTCTTACACACCACTAGCTTCCTCAATTATTCATCCTTCTTACACTCACACTGATTTGACACACATAAACTAAACCCTCCTACACTGGAGAAAAGCCTCCCACTCGAACCTCCTACATCAGATGCTTTATAGTACAGATAGCTTTTTTGTTTTGTTTTGTAGACCCTCCAAATACAAACTGAGTCAAAAGGACAGCTGTACTGCTGAAGAGCTGAAAATAATTATGCTGGATGTAATATACAATGTTTTAAACTAGTTATTTATATAATTATTCATTTATTTACCCCTTGCTTCATCATCTTTATGTGCAAAGGTTTACTTACATTTTTAGCTGCCATATTTGTGACTAATGAAGGACAAGTATGACTTCACTCTGCAAGCCACTTGACTAAAGTTTTTTTCCTTTTCTAATTGGTTGGTTTAATAATGTGCAGTACAAAACCAAACCAAAAAGCAGATAAGCATTTTCCTCCGATTTGCATAACTGGCAAACCAAAATATATGTGAAAGCAGCATTAAAGTTCTCATGAAGTGCCTTGAAATGCACAGTGTTATTCGATGCATTGAGACAATTTTAAATGAAACAGGAAGTCAGGGTGGGACATATTGAGTGGATCCGCCCCGCTTTTTAAGTAGCCAATAGCGTTTAGCTTATCTCAAAGCACGGGCTAAGCTGTAATTGACTTAGTAACATGTATTTTTATAATGTTGGGGGTGGGACACGTCAGATTCTCGAGAGCATTGATTGGACAGAAAATTTGATGAGGAGTTGAAGTGCAGAATGATGTCATCAAAATTGTTGATTTGAATTGGTGGAAGACTGTAAGTGAGACTGGTAAGAAAGACTGTAAATTTTAAATACATATATCTTCTAAATGTGAATTTTGTCATTGTTTTGGAGCACACTAGCTTATAGATAACCTTAAGGCTAACATTCATACTAAAAACCACAAAACGTCCATTTGGATTTCATGGGAACTTTAAATTCCCTCATTATATAAATTAATGCATTTTCAAAAGACAATGGCAATGTAAAATAAGTAACTCAACTATGTAAATTAGGACATGCAAGAACATGCAGGGCCTTAACTGTTTTTTTTTTCTTCCAGCTGAAAATATCACATCATATTCTTATTTTTCTGTGCTCCCAAATTCTCAATTGAAGAGTTTATTAACTTTGTGGTTTTTAGTTATTTAATAACATGCTCCTTGCACACATACGGACGGTATTTTTTCAGGCTGTAACTTGAGTACATGTTTGTGTATGAATTAATGTGTAATTTAATTTCATCTCTCTGCTCACCTAAACCAAACAGGTCCATATTAGGCTATGACAGATTATAAAATATATATCTAGCTATGTATCATATGCACAACCACACATATGTACATTTTAATTCTGCTAAAAATAAATAAATAAATAAATAAAAAATTAATTGTGTGATTTAAAGTTTGAGTTGTTATTAAATTTAGGATCACTAGCTGCTTTCTGAAAGCTTATATATTTCCGAAGTGGCTAATAAATAGCAGTAGCCCAAGTCATTAAAAGGCCATGTTACATGAATTATGAAACAAAATGAGAGCGCTCATTCTCAGGTTTTCAAGAACGAGCTTAAACAGGACATTCTGCAATGCTGGCCTGATTATATGAATTTTTTAACTGTGGCCAACAGTTTCAGCTTTTTCTGTACATTACTGTCAAACAAATGTCCCCAAATGATTCAGCAGCAGCAACAACATGGCTGAATGGAATGCTCCGAGTTCTCTGTGTCAGTTCTCTCCTTCTGGCAAAAATCAAAGATCTGGTCATGTCTTTTACATAATATCAGTCACCACAAAGCCACTTTATTGACTTGCATGTCTAATGAAACTGAATCTATTTTTGGAAACTTTGGAAAAAAGGATTATGAAATGTAACATTCAATTAAGCTTACTGTAGAGTGTATGTCTAATATGCAGTACAATTGTGCTAGTAATAATAATAAATAATTTAAGAATTATGATATTTCAAAGCTTTTATAGCAGCAATTTCTTTGTCTCTACATTTTTAGACAAGGCACTTCCCCATGCAAACATCAATCTGCATGTCACAGTGTTAATATCTCCTGTAAGTAAAATTCATAATTATAATGATCAAATCGCTCACAAAGCAAAGCCACAAGAATAGAGGCTCAGACACTTGCAGATGGTTTAGCTAGAACAATCAACAGGGGAATTTTCAGGAAGGAAAGGGTCCATTAGCGTTTAAAGACACTATTCACAAAGCTCTATTAAAAAGAAAAAAAAGCATTCATGCAGCATCATCAGGCTCCATTTTGGTCTCATCTGACCACCAAGGACAAATGGGTGAAAATGTTGTGGTCAGATGAGACCAAAATGGAGCTCTTTGGCATCAACTCAACTCGCCATGTTTGGAGGAGGAGGAATGCT
>JAOUWY010000075.1:20064119-20082513 GCA_025728095.1 Prietella phreatophila
CTGAAGTCTAGAACCCATGGACATCACCGAATGGTGACTTTCCTCCATTGAGATACTTTGCCAGGCATTTACTGCAGCTGCCTTCAGTAGCTGCTTGTTTGTTGGTCTTTCTGCTTCAGTTTTGTCATCAGTAAGTGCAAAGCATGCTCACTTGGGTTTAGGTCATTAGGTCACTGACTCTGCCATTTAAGAACATTTCATACCTTTGCCTTAAGAAGCTCTTGTGTTGCTTTCAGATTAAGTTTTGGGTCATTATCCATCTGTACGGTGAAGCGCCATCCTAACGGGTTTGCAGCATTTCACTCAATCTGAGCAGAAATTATAGCTCTATATGTTGCAGAATTCCTCCTGCTACTTCTATCACCAGTCACATCATCAATAAACACCAGTGGCCCATTGGAAGCCGTACATGCCCATGCCATAACACTGCCTAAACTATGTTTGATAGATGATGAAGTATGCTTTGGATCATGAGCCCTTCCTTTTCTTCTCCATACTCTTCTCTTGATCATTCTGGTACAAGTTAATCTAGGTTTCATCTGTCCAAAGAATCTTGTTCCAGAACTGGGCAGGCTTTTTTTTTTTTTATTATATTTTTAAAAAAATCTGTTTTCCTTCAAAGTCTAATCTGGCTCTTGGGTGTTAACAGTGGTTAGCATCTTGAGGTAAACCCTCTGTATTTACATTCATGGAGGCATCTCTTGATTGTAGACTGTTGACAATCATACGCCTACCTCTTGACTTGGCTAGATGTTGTGAAGGGGATTTTCCTCACCAAAGAAAGAATTCTGTGATCCACTTCAGTTGTCTTCTGTGGTCTTCCAGGCCTTATAGTGTTCTATATTTTGCAATATACAATTAATGCAATATTTTTGCTAAACCCCTTAAATTAAAGCTGAAAAACTACACGTCAATCACATCGACTGTATACTACCACAGCTGATTTGAAATGAAGCAGAGGCAAAATTACAAACATTGTGTCACTGTCCACTTACTCTGTTTGTAGTGTTGTGGGGATAAACAGCCAGCTCAGTGTAAACAGCAGTTTGAGATCTTATTGATTATAAAAAGGTCCAGCTCTTGCTCTCGTGCACACACAGGTATTTCAACACATGAGCATATCAACAAACACATCATGATGCAAATCAGGTTTATAGGAGCAAAGTACACACCAAAGAGCAATGCTGAAAACATCCAGAACTGCTCGGTTATTCTAAATTAGGAAACAATGAAATAACACTACCACCTCTCAGTGTTATGTTTTGTTATCATTCAATTAAACACTTCTCCAACAGCAAAATATGCTTTCCCTCCTATCTATATCCTATCACTGCATGAATATGTGGTTCTGCATTGTGACGGCAAAGGAAGAATAGATAATAACTTCACACTATTATGAAAAGAAAAAAAACAACAACAATCCAATCAGGATAACCTAAGCCTGTAGCCTTACACCCTGCCTGCAGCTTTACAGTGTGAGATTACGAAGAAGCTGCCCAGACATCACGGACATCTGCACTAAATTGAGCTCATAATCAAGTCAACTGAAGTACTTAAGGATTTAGACAAATGATAATCCCAAAGAGCAGAGCCACTCTTCCTGAGAAATACAGAGAGGCGTAGACATGCTAATATACACACGGACCTTCAGGGGCCGCAGCAGCTGACATCAACAGGAATTTGTGCATAAATGTTGGTTTAGATGGCTTTACAGAGGGTGTTTGACTCAGGATGATGTGCAATATTCTGCACTGGGGGTTCACAAAGTGTCTGCAACTTTAAAATTCATTTCATAGACCCATCATTTAAATGTGTTCAAATGTGAACAGTTAATATTTAGGCTATTTATTAAAACCATTGTGATTTTTATTACTGAAATTTCCACCAGTGGAACACGTATTCAAGTTGACATTATTTATAGGCTGACTTGCTCTTGAGCTATTTGGATTAGGATTTAATTCAGTCAATTCAAGTGACCAGGAAACAGGCTAATAACTACAAGAGCTCTCTAATAAATGTGAAAGTTGATAAATGAAATGTTGTGTTTTCTATAGCTATAAGAACCGCTCTTGGAGAACCATTGTTCTTCTTTCTGCATATTCTACGACTCGCAAAGCAATGATGGTGCCAGCCCACACATTGTTTTCTGTGCGCCACAGCAATTTAACCTATTGCTATACAGGTAAAATGTGGAGTTTGTGTACAACGACTAAAGTAGCTGTAAACATAACATTTTAAAATAGAATAAATCATTTTACATTTCATTCCATTTCAGTGAGCCCCATCAGCATGGTGCCATTTTACACGCTTACCTAACAACTCAAACGCCAGCCACCCAACCCCACCATCAGACGAGTACCAGGATCCGTTTAGCGAATCTTCCAAGCTGGTACTGTTAGATATATGCAGAACCTCAAGGCAGATCATGCATGACAAATGGGACTCAGTCACTAGATACAGTAATGAAAATAAATTCAAAAGTAATAGCAGCCAACTCCTCTAAAATTGACTGACTTTGAAAATGTTTGCATAATAACCCATTTGAGAGATGAAGGAGAGACAGTGGATGATCTGGAATGCTTAGAAAACATTGCGTGAGGGTGCTCGGCTCCTGTTGAGGGTTCGCTTGGGGAAACTGGAGACATATTAGCATATTCTGAATGAGATGTAAATCAGGGTTTTTGGACTCTGTTTGTGGGGATTGCACAGGGTTAAATCTCTTGCCACATACAGACAATGCCTCTGCCCAGGGGAAAATGTGCTTTTCAATAGCCGGCTTTGATGTACGAGCCTACAGCAAAAAAAGGTCCCAAAATGAAAACTTAATGACCTCTGGAAGAAGAAACATGCAGACACAGTTCACATCAACTTGCCTGTATGTTAATCCATGAATAATTGCGCATCCATACTGCTGAGATGGAGTTCTGGGAGCTGTGTGTGTGTGTTTGTATGTGTGTGTGTGTGTGTGTGTGTGTGTGTATAAACTGCTGTTATTGTAATTCACCTAGTGTCTCTCTCACAAACACGTGTGAGAGAGACACGAGGTGAATTACAATAACAACAGGCAAGCCCATCACTCAGCAACTCAGTCTCGCCTCAAATGATCGCGCCCTTTTGTTTTCGACAGTCTTTTATTTTGTGCTAATCACACAGCCCAATATTCAGCACAGTATCTGTTTACTTTACATTCTCAATGAGGATGAGCTTAAATGAGCTATATAACAGTTGTTAAATCATGCGCATCAGAGGCAGTACAAGTATTAAATGATTTAATGAGAGGAGCAAATTTTTTAACTGCAGTTTTCTCGGCTTTCTGCTAGTATGTTCACTTTTTAACAAAGTACCTCATGTTGAAGACGTTATACTATATTTACATCTGTAAATTGTTTTTTTTAATACATAAAATTATGACATGTTATCAATACTTGAACATCCTGGTTTGATCCATATCTTATGACCATTCACCACACTCTTAGCCTGGTTGCATTTCCTCTCGTCCCTAAACCCTATACCATATGCAGCACTTCCAGCTATCTACTTCAGCCTACAGACTTTCTCAGACACTATAATGATAATACAGATGAATAATTCAAAAGCATTACCCTCTCTTCCTCTAATTAACACTCCTATCCGCACGACTAATCTGGTTCTGCTGGATGGATGGGAATGGAGAGGGAGCGATTCTGCGTTCTGTGTTACATACGGAGTTCGAGTGATATTTTCAGGAACACTGTTTATTTTACAGATAGACTCGGGAGGGGGTGGGGCAGGGGGAAGCAGTCCAGACTTTCACGCAATTAAAACAAGAATGCGTAATCCGATAACAACCACTGGCCTATTTAGGAATAATCGCATGGAATTGAAACAGTTTAATCAAAAGAAATGAAATTACAAATAGAACCACTTGTGTGGAAAAGGTTGAGAATATGAAAGTGTGTCAGGACATGGAGAGAGAACATTGTTGTTGTTTGTTATATAAACGAATTAGATATTAGTAAAAAGGTCACAGACAAAAAAAAATCTGTGCTGGTTCATCGCTCACCTCACAAATGCATGTGACTCGCCGAGGGTGTGGCGCCTCCTGCTGGAGCTGATACACTAAAACAACAACAACAACAGAACAATCATAGCTGTACAGTTCAATTTTGATAATAAATATATGCACAGATTTTACAGTACTGTGCAAAAATCTTATTATAAAATCATGTTATAAAACGAAGATGCTTTCAAAAATAATAAAATGAAACATTTTCGAAATAAAAATTATACTTTAAAGAGCAGTAAACAGTAATAAACTGAGCAAAGTCAATATTTGCAACACAGTCTTGCAACACATTGCTAATATGTAAAAAAAAAGAAAAAAAGCATCAGTAGTCTCAGATATAGGGCTGGGCGATATGACAAAAATATCACCACATCACTATACTTGAGGACAGTTTTACGATACACATCATGATACATAATTTAGCTAACAAACTGTCTGTAAAACAGTAGAAAAATAAACAAAAACTCGTTAAACTGAGTTTGACGATACTTTAATGCCTACAAAGACAGAAGATTAAAAATAAATAAATAAATTACGGCAAATCAACAATATCCATTCAGTACTATTTAATTTGTAATGATTAAAAACTGAGAAAAGAGACCACCATACCAGTGATAATCAATATCATTTATCGCAATATTGATATTACATTGATATATTGGCCAGCCCTATTCAGATACACTTTGTGCCGTTTTATTTAAGGAAACTGGAGAAGCTGGAGACTGTGCATTTGTTTTCACAGTTAAAAACCTGATTGCATTCATTAAGTTTTTTTTGTCTGAAAAGATTGTATTTTTTGTGTATTGCATGTTGCACAGTACTGAATACAGCAGTTTGCTTTAAACATTCAATGTGTTACTCTTTCTGCATATCTGTCATTAGTAATCACAAATTCATTAGGAAATCACAACATTTTGCTTAAACCAGCAATACTATTCAGCACAACACAGTGATGAATGCGGTCACGTTTATAATAAAAAAAATAATGAAAACAATATATAATAACTTTACTCACAGTAAGACTTCCATACTGGTGGTCTATATTCATCGTTATCTGTCAGAGAAAAATTCAAGACAAGGTTAGAGAACTGTGATGAGATTTAACACATGACCCTGTCAGCTTAGATAACCCAAATAAGGATATCTTCACAAAAACAGATACATCTGTAATAGACAATATTACACTGTTCACATTCGAAAGTAGAATTAGATTTCAGATCAATACTGACTTTATACTGAATATGTGCAGATATACATGAGTTACAAAACAATTCCTGAAACCATCACTAAATTACACTGGCTACAGGAGTGCACCCTCTAGTGGAGTGGATATTATACACATAGTCAATGGTTTTTTTTTTGTATTAAACTTTCACTAAATATATAATGATTAGCGTACAAGCACCAGTGATGTGTAAAGTCAATCAGTGAAAATTTTGCTCTACTATAATACACAGAGTAAACAAACACGTCAGGTATTCAACATCAGTCACTTTAAATTCACTTGACATTGCTTAGAAAGTTAGCATAAAAATTACCTACATTAAGTACAATGCATAGCAGGATGGGATAATAAACAACATATTAGTATTATTCTCATTTCCACATATTCTAACATACACTCATCTATCTAATTTCAGTGAAAAGTCTTTGATTTTGTACAATAAAAAAAAAAAACCCGAAATGCTCACTACTCGTAAAATAAATTTTCAGTTGATTGTCTGCTAATGTGTGTGGAAAATAATTAGAAGATAGTACAGGTATTTACAATTTATTTAAACAGCTTTCTTAATTATCAATCTGTACCTTAAAGCAACTGTTACTTTATAGTCAGTGAACATCTAAACGAAAAACTGAATAATAAGCTGTCAGGAAAGAGCATTTTCTGTTTGATTTATAATATGATTTACAGAGGACTTGGATATTCTTAGTTACACTGCAACATACAAACCATTTTTAAAGCTCAATTGCAACATGGCTTTCCATCAGCAGACTTTTTATGATTAGGTTATAATGGATGCACTTTCAAAATCATACCCTATATCTAGTCACTTGAACTTACCACTAGACAAAACCTTTACAGCTCTTTATTTTTATTATATATCTTTTATTTAACAACAGGTAGCTTTACAGAAATTGTAAAAGTAGATTTATAGCCTTGGACATGATTGTGACAAAGAAAAATTCCCTGACACGACAAGAGGAAACAAGAAAAAACCTTGAGAGGAACCAGACTCAAAAGGGAACCCATCCACTTCTGCAAGACACCGGATAGTGGGATTGTAAATAATTATCCTTCTACATATGTATACTGTAAAGAGAAAAAGTACTAAGAGTGCCTAAAGGATATATTACATAATAATCTCTCCCTCTCTTTGCCTCCCTCTCCCTCTGTCGAGTCACAGATGATTTTATGGAGGTGTCAGTGATCCCGACCCTTTCTGGACTTCTCTGATCCATCCGGATGCCCTTCCTCTGGATGGAGCTCTAATCAACTGGAGGCTACAGCCTGGAGATTGCTGAGGATGGTACTGCTTGAAATACCATGGAAATTGTTTTGGACCTCAATTCCATGGACATTCTCATTGTTGTTGCTGGAACTATGGTTACTGCTATGGCCTTAGGACTGCAATTACCACATGCAGTTTTGAACTCAGGTCTCCTTTGGTGAACAGTGGACTAGCTCAACAAACAAACTTCATCTAAAAACCATAATGAACTCTCTTTTACTTTCACACTGTCCATTGTTACCCAGGTGAGCATGGGGTCCCTTCTGAGTCTGGTTCCTCTCAAGGATTCTTCCTCATATCATCTTAGGGAGTTTGTCAGCGGCTTACTCAATAGGGATAAATTCACTCACTTAAAATCTGTATCCTGAGTTTATATGTTTCTGTAAAGCTGCTTTGAGACAATGATCATTGTAAAAAGCGCTATACAAATAAAATTGAATTGAAAAGTATCATATTAGGAATAAATAAAGACTGTACAGACTTTATGATTACTACAGCAGTTCTTAAGTTTACATTGGTCAGTCCATACAGGAGTTTTTTGTGATAATTGCAGTCAAAGATTTTTTGGGCTTTTTTTTTTTTTTTTTTTGGAAAAAACTACTTGAATGGGTGCAATTGCATGAAATTATTATCTACAGTATTTCATAGTGATGTTTGTTGGTAAATGAGACCTTTTAGCTGTAAATATCATGTTCAAAACATGTGACTCGAAGAGGGCTTTGGACGAATGTGTGTTATCCAAATCTCTGGGAAATATGCGGTAATTTGGAAAAATAACAAGCTCCTCCACATATTGTGGAGTTTACTTGATTTTGCGTTGATTTCTGCAATCGCAAAATCACAAAATCCTGGAGGGACGGATTTGTAACCAAGAACCGCTGCAGTACTCATAAAGACTGTGTTCAGATAAGATTATCCTGTTTTTATCTTGATTAGCTGTTTTGGGT
Source organism: Prietella phreatophila (assembly GCA_025728095.1). Lineage (NCBI taxonomy): Eukaryota > Metazoa > Chordata > Actinopteri > Siluriformes > Ictaluridae > Prietella > Prietella phreatophila. The sequence goes on from JAOUWY010000075.1 coordinate 20,071,622, forward strand.
TAGCGTAAAATCACTGTTCACAGTTTGCTTCTCAAAGAATACTATGCACAGGATGAAGCTGTACAATAAGGAGGCCCTTAAACAGGAGCTAGTTCATTATTCATTCAACAATTTGTGTGAGAAGAGAGAGAATAAGGACAAAAAGTGCTTTTCATGTGCTTAATAAAGATACCCGCTGGTGCTTCACAGGCTTAATGAAGGGCCTGAGGCAGGAAACACTGCAAAAACCTCTCAGTGTTAGTACTAAGAACAATGCATGTCTGGGGAAAGAGGATTAGACAATATGTCACAAGGACTCTCAAAAACCTGGTCCTTCTTCCCTACACCGCAGGCCTCTCTCTCTCTCTCTCTCTGTCTGTCTGCCTGTCGCTCTGCCTGTCTCTCCCCCCCCCTCTCTCTCTGTCTGTCTGTCTGTCTGTCTCTCTGTCTTGAACAGAAAGGGATTTTTCTGAGAGGTGAAAGTCTGTCTGTCTCTCTCTCTTTCTCTCTCTGTCTGTCTGTTTGTCTGTCTGTCTGTCTGTCTTACTCTCTGTCTGTCTGTCTTGAAAAGAAAGGGATTTTTCTGAGAGGTGAAAGTTTCCTCTGGCTTTTATTTACAACATGTCCAAAATGCAAGCTGTCCACTTCTAATCCCACTTTCACTAATCCCATAAATTCATAATGAAGCAGTACCTGTTCTGAATCCTTCTGACATTGTCTTTAATTATTAAAAGAGTGACAAACATATTTCTTTCCCATATATATATATATATATATATATATATATATATATAAAAAGGACACGAGTGCATGAGCCAGGAAAACAACTCTAAATCATTATAATGAACTCGCAGTAGTAGAATCAAGTTGTCTATCGTATTCAGAGACATTGCATGATAAATGTTTGAACGCTCCTGCATTTCTAAAGTCTGGAGGAGGAAGGAAGGAAGACACTGTGGCTCCACTCTCGGAGACATTGTTTCATGCCAAATTAGGCTGTGTCCCTCCATCACTGTGCTCCTCCTATGAGTCAGCTTTTAATATTGACAGAAAATGGCTGCTCCTTTATCTAGAGACAAGAGCTGCAGGGACAAGTACTTCCTCTCCATGACAAATCATTCTGCCAACAAGTGTCTAGAGGTGGTCAGCTTGCACGTTATTGTACTACTGCGTCCTTCATTCATTTGTCCTCTCGAGCTCACTAGTACTCAAGTACGTGCTGTAGGTAATACTTAGAGAAAGAAAAGAAGACATGTATAGTATGACAACATCAGCTGTTCCCTCAGTAGAGCTCTTCAGGGCTGAAATGCACACAGAGTCCCTGGGGGAAGGAAATGAATGAACCTCTTGTGCTTTTAAATCGCCGACATTTCTGGTAATAGTTTATCGGTCTATTTTCTTTTCACACATCGGCCCGACGGTATATTCCCGAAACACGTGCAGTAACCAACAACTAGAAGCAAATAAAGGGAGTGTAGTGAGCTGGAATCGAGTAGAACCTGTTGGCTGTGATGAGGAGCGGTTAGCTTGGCCAGTCTATTGTTGATTAGCAGCGGCAGAGACACGCTGCCAAAACCCTACACACCCTGCAGGGCTTTACTGCAGCGTTTGCTTTAAAACAATACGGAAGATTACGTAGGTTTCCCCAACAACGTTTAAGAGTAAAACCACGAATATGTGGTGGAACTTACCGAAAACGAGGATAGCCATGTTACTGCTGTTAATTCCACTGGACAAAGCTCTGCACTGCAGCGGCAAGTTCCTTCCTTCTCTCCCGGTCTCTCATTCAGAGATAGCCCATGAAAGGAAAGCTTCCTCACCGAACAGCCTGGAGGAATATATATATTAGATTTTTTTAATTCTCTCACTACACTGGGTCTGTCTTGATGTCACTGCTTGATCTCTTCCTCCACAGGCTTTGCAGAGCTAAACTTTGAACCCCACTGAGTCTTATTTTCTCCCCATCTACATTAGCGCCAGTCTGTAGTTTGAACTGGTAAATGGGTGTTACTCTCTGGTGTTGTCTCAGAACAATGTCGCTGATCAGCACTATTATCCAAGCCCGCTCATTTGTCAGAACTGGTTTACTAGCGATGCGCGGCACTCTAAGCTCCGACTCACTCTGAATCCCTGTACTGAAGCCGCCATGTTGTGAGGCCACGTGACACCAAAGCTCAGCCTGTCCTCAGTGACTGCAGCCTCTTCATGGCGCGTTACCATGGAGACGCATTGCCTCAGCATGATGAGGTCACGGTCATGATGCTGTCTGGATGATAAACAGGGTGACAGAAACAATCTTGTTCTTGGGGTCTTCGGTGTCTACACCTGTAATGTTTAATGAAAGGAGCTAAATGAATCGTTTAGTTTTTTTTTGTACAAGCTGCACGTATTCACGGTATAAGGTGCTGTTTGTTTGGATTTGAAACAAAATGAGCTTCAGTATCAGGAAGTAGCCAGGAACAGGGTGGATGAGGAAATATACTAAATAAATGATGTCCATCCATCCATTTTCTATACCGCTTAGACTACAGGGTTGCCGGGAACCTGGAGACTATACCAGAGAGGCGGGGTACACCCTGGACGAGGTGCCAAATCATCACAGGGCACAATCACATACACATTCACACACCCATTCATACACTATGGACACTTTTGACATGCCAGTCAGCCTACCATGCATGTCTTTAGACTGGGGAGGAAACTGGAGTACCCGGAGGAAACCCCCGCAACACGGGGAGAACATGCAAGCTCCACACACACAGGGTCATGGGAACTGAACCCCACGTGCTAACAACTAAGCCACCGTGCGCCCCACAGTCTGACATGTATTATTAAAAAGTTAACCCTGATGAAAAAAACAATATAAACCCTTCCAGAATTTGTATTGATTTTAATGGAACCTTTAACAGTCCCTACTATACTAATAGGTCTCTACTGGTAATTTGTTGCCTTCTATTGGTGGCATGTTATTTCTAGTGGATACCGTTGAGGACCTGTAATGGTAATGGTTTTTAATGGATAGCTGATGGTCTTTAATGGTATTTGTAGTGGAAACCATTAGAATTTCTGTGATGGTTTCTCTTTTTTTTTAGCAGGAAAATGCGAGGTAAATGCCAGACAGTAGTAGAAGGAGTGGTGACATGAATTTGTTGACGGAAATGTCTTATGATAGTTCCACTTTACATGATGGAAAAGAAAACTGGATATATACTTTTCCTCATCCTGAAGTACACCTGTTAGAACAGTGCTAGACATGTAGATGCACTCTGTATGCGTTATGTGAACCATCAGTGAATAAGCATTTGGAACTGTTATATTTCAAATTCATCCAACACCAATGGTACAAAGGTTGCTGTCTCCTGTTAGAGTGGTGAATAGGCAGGAGGTAAGAACTGTGGCGTGCTCTCTCTCACATGTCAATCACAGTGGCACTAGCCAATCGTGGGTGTCTGTGAGCTCATCTATACGGAAGAGAGTAGATCTTTCCTCAGACTGTAAACTGACCTGTGCTGCAGTCTTGCAAATATTATTCTGTCAAAGATAATCATGGATGAAGCTAAGGGAGCACCCTACAGTGACGCATAGGCACTCAGTCAGTTTGCTTACCAATGTCCTGTGTAAATCTCACTGTGATATGATAGTTTGAATAATAAAGCAACAACTTCTACACCATCTCTGGGAGATGTGAAACATCCATCCGTCCATCCATCCATCCATCCATCTTCTACCGCTTAGTCCTACTTCAGGGTTGTGGGGAAATCTGGAGCCAATCCCAGGGAGCATCGGACACAAGGCATATAAGTACACCCTAGACAGGGTGCCAGTCCAGTGCAGGGCACAATCACACACACTAACACCGAGATGCGAAACATCTGTTTAATAATTTAACCATTGGCCATTAGCTATCAATCTGAATTTGTGATGCTAGCATACTTCATAAAATATAATGCAGGAATTTAATGCAAAAATCTTCAAAACTCAGTAACCTTCTTTGACTTGTACACATGGGGTGGGATTCCTGATTTCCAGTACAATATCATTTTTTTTTCAAACTGTTCACACACATAAAATTTCAGTACACACATACAAACTAGAACTTTGATATCCATACAAACACACCCACACTATTATAGCTGCATCCTTATTCAGTTGGTCTGCAGTGCTCTATAATATAGCAGAATCAGAAAAAAGGAAAAGCATGGATTTTCCCCAGAGGTTAAACCTGAGAAAATACTACACATTTCATGTTTTGAAACCTTGTCAACAAAATAACAGCCTATTAACACAGAATGCATTATTTTATGCTTAAACGTCACACAGATTAAATATTACGGTTTGAATGGGTTTCAACAGAGACATTTTTGTTATTAAGGTCCTGACTGTAACTATTTTGTGTACCTAGTTTAAAATAGATTTATGAAAGCAAATGAGGGTGAAATATTCAAATTCCAATAAACATACACACCTTCTGCAAAATTTATGCTGTCTGCATTAACACAGACAAAATGATTTTAAAAAAATTATGAAAAAGACAAAAATGTCCATAAGGACACACAAGGGTTAATGCAATTTAGTTTTGTGTCTCAGCAGCCAAAATATTTGAGCAAACATTGATCGCTTCTTGTTTCACATGATTAATCTCACCTTTTAAATTTTCAATTGAACTTCTTTCGAAGTGCATAGCAAGCTGCACAGCAAGAGCAAATCTCTGGCAAATCTAACCGCGCTCTCGGTTTACTTCCGAGGTTTGATACAGTATGTTGATGGTGATTTGCTGAATACAGATTCAGTTGTTCATCGAAACCAGATATTGTTTCATTCAAAACCTCAGACAGATACATGACTCGACCTACCACCTAATGTATCAGTTACATTAGTATCAAAACCTTCCATCTAACACAACCTACATACAGTCTTCAAGTTTCCCATTTTAACCAGGTTTCTTTAGAGCTACTTCACTGACTATGTGCTCAGGACCGCCCCTAAATTCCCAGGTCACAGGAAGGAACCATAGTGCCTTTGAGTGTGCTGTACAATCTCAAGTATAGCTTCAATCAAATGTACAGCTCCAACCCTTCCTTTTTCTCAATACTTTGATTTTCATTGTTATTCCTCCTGAATGTTTGTATTATAACGATTATAATGTAGTTTTTGTTTTGTATGTTTGCAAGCTTAAATGTTACATGATTTAGCTACAAATTAAACCCATGTGTTTAGAATACATACAGTTGTGCTCATAAATGTACATACCCTTTGCAGAATCTACAAAATGTTAATAATTAAAAAGAAAAGAGGGATCATTAAAATTGCAGATGTTTACATATAGTCCAAATACACAATAATAAATGAATTTACACAAATGAACCAGTTCAAACGTTTACATACGCTTGATTCTTATACTGTGTTGTTATCTGGATGATCAATGACTGTTTTTATGTTTTGTGATACTTCATGAGCCCCTTGTTTGTCCTGAGCAGTTAAACGGCCCACTGTTCTTCAGAAAAATCCTCCAGGTCCTGCACATTATTTGCTTTTCCAGCATCTTCTGCATATTTGACCACTTTCCAACAGCAGTTATATGACCTGGAGATCCATCTTTTCACACTCAGGACAACTGAAGAATTCATACAAAACTACTAAAAAAGGTACAAACATTTATTGATGCTAAAGAAGGTAACACAGTACATTAAGAGGCATGGATGTGTAAACTTTTGAACAGGATGATTGGTGTAAATTGTTATTACTTTGTTTAAAGATCATGTATTTTTGTGTCATTTAGTACTGCCCTTCAAAAGCTATATAAGATATTTACACGTTTCCCAGAAGACGAAATAATAACAATTTACACTGATCATCCCTGGCTAATGTGAAGCCTAACAGGAGGTTTTTTTTTTTTTTTTTTTTAATTCAGTCAATGTTAATATGAACTAATAACATTCATTAAATTAAGAAATCTTACTTTAATCTTCAGAATTTAGTCCATGTGTTAATGTTAATGTGAGTAATGTGTTCTCTGTTTCTGAGACCAGTTACTGTGAAACTACTTGCTGAAATGGAGAGAATAAAGTTTTTATTTACATTTAATTTCAGAATTGTGGAATTAATTATTATAAATTTAAAAGAAAGTATAAAAGGCAGAACTATCGGCATTGGTTATCGGTATCAGCCGATATCACTCTGAATTATCGGTTATCATATCGGCTGAGAAATTTAGTATCGGTGCATCTCTAATTAACATACATTTAGCAGATTCTGCAAGCTGTATGGAAAGTTATGAGCACAACTTTACACTTCTTCTTCTTCTTCATATTACTATTAATATTATGACTACTACTATTACCCAAATCCAAACATTTCTCTCTAATAACCTCTGTGTTTCAACTCCCCCCCAATAAGGGACATCCTGCACTGACAGAAACATAAGCGAGTGTGCACGCTAACAGGAAGTTTAGACAATAGCATCCCAAACAGCGTGCGTGCGTTTAGACTGCTACAATGGGAGTCTCACTAGAACATAATTTTGGTGAATGCTCATTTCCCCTTTTTAACAATACAGTATATAGGTGGCCAGAGCTGCAGTGAAAGCCGCCCTTAAAATTCATATGATGTCATTTCTTGGATATATTCCTGGAAGCATTTAATTGTACAATATATTGTTATGGTTGCACACAGTAATGTGTATTTCGGAGGTCAGTGGATTTCCTCCAAATGGATTTCATGCTAACCTGCTTACTGCAGAAAGCTCAGCAGAAAAATCCTTCTTTAGCCATGCATTACAGGGTGAATCCCTTTATTGTTTGTCAGGTTCAATGATAAAATCTTAAAACTTCACTTAATGAGGAAATTCCTAGTGCACAAGTTGTTCTAGACAGCAACAGAATTTACTTACACCAACAGTGTACACAAGCAACTAGTTGCAGACAATAAAATGGCAAGGATTTCCTTTTTTTGTTGGTCTTTTTGTCATATTAGCTTCCATGGATAATCTGTGCCAGTGTGTCTGATGAGTATTTTGCATAAATCTGGTAACTAATCTCAAACAGATTTGCTCAAGACAATTCGGCCTTGCTGAAACCTTGCAGAAACCTTGCCTGCTGATTCGAGTGGTTTGAATTTGCATTCGGATTCAGTCAAGGACTTTAATTACGGAACATCTTATCATCTCAGCAATCTACCAGTATTTAGATTTCAGGATTCCAGCCAATTGTAATATGAGTCAAAGAGAGCAGAAGGCACCTACCACACTAAAAAAGAAATGTTGTAGAAACTACATCCCAGTGGAAAAAACCCCTTAACTCAAAACCAGTAACTCAAAAATCCTTGGAAGGTTTACTGACAGAAAAGTCTGTTGAATCAAGCCAATGATAAAAGAAACATTTAAAGGATTGCAGAGAATAAGAATCTCAGGTAACACTATACAGTATCAAGCTTCCATAACAGCATTTTCATTCCTCTATTGTTCCTCTTGATTACACAATCTTTTGTCTAAAATTGAAGAATCAAGTTTTAAGGCCATGGCAAATCTTATGGTGCTGTCTTTAAGCCTTGGCAGACACTCAGATAAATTCCTCTGCATTCAGAGAGCTGAAATTGAAATGAAATAATATTTAAAAGAGGGAAATGAGCATTTCAAACTAGTCTAGCTAGTGACACCACCATTTCAGTCTTTCCCAGATAAATACATTGAGGCTGAACAACAACAGACGCTTTCACTTCAGTCCACAGGTGTTTGGATCAGACACTCAGTTCCACTCGTTGGACTTGAGAGGCGATGTGTAGAAATGTGACTGTAGATTACTGAGCCTGGAGAGGTGGCTGGAGTCAGAGAGAGTTTCCTATCACAGTGTTGTGCTCTCACCCAGAAACTCTAAAAGGTCAGTACCTCCACGCTATCAGCAGTCTAGTGATCCATGGTGCTGACAAGCAGTGCAGTAGAGCGCAAAGCCATGTTCAATCAAAACCAACCCACTCAGGCAGTGGCTCACGGGCCACCAGACAAACCTCCCATCATGGTGACAGATACCACGCTCAGAGAAGGGTGAGTAGGAACGCTCCACAGCTTATGATCAAGCATACATAGAAAGGTAATGCAATACTGGAACCAGCCACCAGGGGTAGTCTAATATCCTTGGAAGTGAAACCACAGCTGCACTAGTCACTAGATGTTCTAACCCAATTGGACAAACTGCCAAGAATGAAGGAAGGATCAATGATGCATGTTCTTACATCCAGATGGTCATTCTCTACATTTCTGCTGTGACAGTCACTTCCAACTCTGTTCACTTACACTGGAGTCTGGCAGAAAGCTTCAGAGTCACATATAACCAATTCCACACACCCAGTGTGTAATCTGTGTGACCTGTGGGCCTTTACAAACTATATTTTGTCTGTATCCAGAGTATGTTAGATGAGAAAATGTGCTAGTTGGCTTCATGTGATCATCTTATTTGGCTATCATGCTATGCTATGCATTGCAAAAAAAAGGTAATCTTAGCCAGTGAAAATATCTTGCATATAGTCAAATTGATCTAGTATTTCATATAAGATTACAATAAACCTAATACAAGATCATTAAACCCATTTCTAGACATTATTAATCATTTCAAGCATGTAGTTTTCTTATTCTAAAGGCAGATAATTTAGCTTCTTTTTAGAAATAAATGTTTAAAATGAACACAATTATCTGCCAACCGAACAAGACTATTTCAAGCTTGAAATGAGTACAAATGGGCCGAAATGGTTTTAAATTCGACTATATTCAAGGTACTTCCACTTGCTAAGATGTCATTTTTTGCAGTGTGAAACAAAACGAGAGTCTTTTTGCTCATATTGGTGATGGTCTGATGGAGAATTTCCCTGTCTGATCAGAAATATGATCACAAGAATCAATACCACAATCTCTTATAGCAACATACAATCAAAACTTTTACCATTAAAACTGAGAGCCAAGGATCCCATTGCTCTATTTTCTGTACAGTATTAACTGCATAGAAGATACTCAATGATAAACAAAAGGAAATATAGAAATATTCAAGGAACGGTAGAGTTGGGGCCTGATACATGATGATCACATTCATCCCCTTTGTGTAGACTTATCCATCACAGATCCATGAGAAATATGCACTGTAACCAGCTAGTGTTATTAGAATATCAGCGCTTTATAAAATATGCTATGTCTAAAATAAAATGAATCATAAAATGTTGCTTCTATTTTTGTTGGTGCTAAAAGCCTTATAGTTGTAATTATTTCTCAGATGAAAATGTACGTTTAACGAGCCAAAGCCCACGGGTGTAATGTTTACTCAATTAACAACAATTGTTGTTATTGACTCTGTTTCATTTTTGCTGCTACTGTATTATAAAAATATAGTAATTCATTTCTTGTCACTATTATACACTTTACCTAGCTCCTACCACAATAACTTCCATGTCCATATTTGGTATAAGCTAATCTGCTGAATACTCAGTCATAGAATGTTATGTTTACATTTACACAATTTTTAGATTGTTACTCCTTGGCACCGATCTTGTGCACTACATGTTATATCAGACACTTCCTCACTAGAACTGTGTACTGTTCAGCAATACACCGTCACTTACTCTGCCTATTGTCTTGTTTTAGTAGTATTGTACTGTCCTGAGTTGTTAGCACATATTTGCATGTGCACTTTGTGTAGAAATATGGAGGTCTTATTTCGTTCTGTGTCATCTCATGTGGTTAGTGTGTTGTTTTATGTAGCACCATGGTCCTGGAGAAATGTTGTTTCGTTTCACTGTGTACTGTACCAGCGGTATAGGGTTGAAATGACAATAAAAACCATTTGAACAATATCACTTTTCATAAATCACTAATTAATTGACTATAAAGCTATAATACAGTACATGAGGAGTATATGGTATATACTATAAGTCACGATAAAGTACATTTAAAAAGAAGTGGTGGCTTGGAGTTTAAGGGTCTGGGTTACTGATTAGAAGGTCGGAGGTTCAAGCCCCAGCACTGCCAAGACTTGAGCAAGGCCCTTAACCCTCTCTGCTCCAGGGGCGCTGCATCATGGCTGACCCTGTGCTCTGACCACAGCTTCCTAACATGCTGGAATACACAAAGAAAATAATTTCACCATGCTGGAATGTATATGTGACCAATAAAGATTCATTATTATCATTATAACAATAGGCAAGATAAACAAGTATTTTTTACATTTTATTTGTAATTTTTCTTCTTTCTGACCTTCACTGAATCACTTTTCCAAAGTTCTGAGGTGATATGAGAAATTCATCTTCCTCCGGTGAGGAAAATGGGCATTCACTGTCTTCTAAACTTCAAAGCAAGCAAGCTGTGTGCTGGATTTGGTCAGAAACCGGATTCCTTGATGTTCTCTAAGATTTTTATTACAGATCAAATTTTAAGATGTTTCGACAAGATCCAGATCACAGCTTATCTAGTGACTGAGGCCATGAAATATCAGCAAACTGTAAAAAAGCTCACGGGCTGGTCCATGATTAAATGCAGTTAAACACAGCATTACCGTGCAACGTTTCTGCATCTCATCACATCCTGTTCACCACAGAGCAAGCTATTTTAATCCTCCACATTCGGAAATATTTGCTGCCACACGAGCAAACACACAACGTAACACATTTCTGTCTCGGGATAGAAGTGAAACTTTTCCTTTCATTCATTGGCACCATATGAATACTGTATGTTGTACTTCATATTATAACAGTATTATCTGCAGACACACTGTTAGTGAATTATTATTATTTACTAAGCGACATAGTTGAACTTACAATTGTACAAACCTTATGGGCGGCTGTGGCGCGGGTGGTAGAGCGGGTTCGATTCCCGGCCCACGTGACTCCACATGCCGAAGTGTCCTTGGGCAAGACACTGAACCCCAAGTTGCTCCCGA
>JAOUWY010000075.1:20089308-20100063 GCA_025728095.1 Prietella phreatophila
AGGGTGCCAGTCCATCGCAGGGCCCAATCACATACACACTCACACACCCATTCATACACTACGGACAATTTAGACACGCCAATCAACCTATCATGCATGTCTTTGGACTTGGGGAGGAAACCGGAGTACCCAGAGGAAACCCGCGTAGCACGGGGAGAACATGCAAACTCCGCACACACATGGCCCCGGTGGGAATCGAACCCTGGAGGTGTGAGGCGAACGTGCTAACCACTAAGCCACCGTGCACCCCTTTCTTTATGTATATTGATCTAAACTTTTTAGTTGGATAGCTTACTTTTTTCTAATACTCACTTTTAAAACAACATTTTCCTTGGTAATGAAAACCCCTACTAGGATTAACGCATTATCTTTTATAACACGAGATTAACAAATAAAAGTGCATCAACTGGCAGGTTACACCATCATTGTATTTTCAGCCAGTGTAAAGACTGGAAAGAAATTTACAAGGAGTTCAGAGGGTCCTGAATTTATAACTCAATCTATTACAGAAACTCCATGTGCCTATAAAGCCTCCTTCCAAGTCTGAGGTTTTGGTCATTTTTTTTTTTTAGCTGAATCAGAATGCAGTCCACATGTAGGACCATGTCTTTATGTTTCACTATCTAAGGGTTTTTAAGGTAAAGGCGGAAAAACAAAACATAATGCAGAAGTCAATGTAAAGATCAGAGTTGCACTGATGCAGAATCTTTCATGAGAGAATTGCAATGCTTTTGAGTTATTATTTGTGCCATCCCTAACTGCAACCAGCACAAAAGTTAAGCAACAACGGAATAATAATTATAATAATAAAAAAAACGTTTATACCAAGTTTCAACAATCAATGCTGAAAACCATTCTTAACTATGGAATTTGGATGTTCGACCTGGTTTATCCTTTCTCAACGAAGTGAATTATTGGGCCATTACCCTCAAAAAGGAAAAGCAGAGAAAATGAGATGAGAGACCGACAGAAGGAGAGAGTGCTATCCCCTCCGTCAGCAGAACTCCACACCCCATTCTGCCAAGATTTACTCTCCTCTTACTGCTCTCTTGGGATGTCGTGCTGCGTGTGTCAAAGATAGGCCCGTTTAACAGTGAAGGTGACTTTTAGGGGATTTAGAAGAACATGGGCATGTGAGAGGGGCAGATTACTACATGGCAGATTTAAGTGCTTTCTCCCCTCCTCTAAAACAGGGCTGATGCTTTAATCTATTCAAGTAAAAAGCGGCCAATTTACTTGATTCCATCTGTTAGGGCTTGGCGGCGTCGGCTAAGCAAGGCTGTAGAGGAACAGATTTAAACACAGCTGGTGGAGCCGTGGATCTCCTCACCACACGCACGGCAACGTCCCATTACGACCAGCACTGCGGCTCACGCGCTCGTACCGTAAGCCTGCTTATTTGCCTCTTCCTGTCTTCTGCTCTATCCATCCCGCTCTCCTTTCTACCCATAAAACACTGATGGATCCGTGTAACCCCTTTATACAATTCAATTCTACGGGCAATATGGGAGAACTGGAGGCATCAGGCAGATAATTACTGACTAAATATATGCGCGCAGGTCTCTGACAGGAAGTGAACGGCTATTAGAGTAAAGGGTAGGACCTCCACTGAGAAACATAGAAAGTACAATTGAACCGAGAGGACAATAGGGGGCATGTTGTTGGGTGCGTGACAAAGCACTTTAGGGGCCAAATCACCAAGCTGAAAAGCTGCATGGATTCCAGTGCTTTTACAGTATCATACATGTCTTTACAGATAATCCCAGGATTACTAATGAATTCAAAACCTCAACGCACCATTTACTGTGTGGTAATAATATTTTGGAGGCTCAAAGGTGGTGTAGTGCGCAGATCTCGTGTAGCATGCTGGCCGGCTGGCGCCGACATCTCATTAAAAAACCCGTTAAGGATGATGTCAAGTAATCGTACATCATTAGAGCTCTCTGTGCTGATCAGCAAAATCAATGGGACAGACAGAGAACATTACAACACTCTAATGGCACTGATTAACATACTGCATAAAACGATACACTCTAATAGTCTAGATTTAATTTCTGTATGATGCTCTGCTCTGCTCTCTGTAGTTACAGTTACTGTTTTAATACCCTTCTTTCCTTCCATGCTCCCCCCTACCTCTCTTCATCTGCCCGTGTTCATTTAACCCTAAGCAGAGTTACAACAGTCTCATCAGCACCCCCCGCCTGTCTCTCCATCACAAAGTAATCACTCTCGTTTTCTCCTCCTCCTCTTCCCCCGCTTGGAGCCCCCACCCCTTAATGGACAAACAGGACAGACAGCACGCAAATAAACAGCGGCACATCTCATTAAATTGTCTGGAACACGTCGCCTCATAGCCTAGCGTGTCCCTATCAGCAGAGACAACAGTTACGTGAACTGTTTCGAACTTGTCAGGAGCAAATCCTAATTGCCTGCCGCAAAACGGTGGTTCAAAGAGACGGGTTTCCCTAGGAGAGTTTCAGGGCCAGCTCTTAAACGCGCAGACAGAAGAGACGACACGCTTGTGTGCCGATGACATCTGGAGGAAATGTCTTTATTGACAGGGGTGTATCAATGCAGGATGCTTAGACACATACGCAGACACAACTCACACACATACTCACACGTGCACACATTCATCATAGCTGTCAGTACAAAACACTTCTTAATCACCATTAATGATTTCATCACTATGTCAGGGAAATAAATGTCTTTAATCAGGGTATGAACATAACATCATAAACACACACACACACAATCTTACTGTCTTTGTGAGGACATTCTATTGACATAATTATTAATGCAGCTAATTAATGCTACATCAAAACCTAACCCTAACAACAAACAGTGGATCTGACATCGTAGAAAACATATCGGATATCAGATCCTGTAACAAATTATACGAACTGGATTTGGGAAAAGACATTTTATTTGTGGAACTGTTTTTTTGAGGAATTAATTTAATTATATTAATTATGACCGTCATCACAACGTAGGTGATATTTATGTGAAGGAAGTTATCTGTAAAGAGGTTCAGTAAAAAAAAAAATAAATAAAATTTTTAAAGCTTAATACTGAAAACAATGTTAAATGTAAAAACAAAAACGACAATAAAAGTAAGGAAATAACAGAGGATCGATATCAGCTGATACTCAAATTTCAGCATCGGTATTGGAAAAGAAAAAGTGCTATCATGCACTCTCTACCTACATTTATTAAAAATATTACATTAAAATGACCGTTACTACTATCTAAAACGCTTTTCACGTTCTGTACCCACACACAATTTCCATTTTGAACAAAATCCTGTGAACTGTTCATTTCAATAAATCAATCCAATCAATACAAAAAAAAGGTTATTACTCAATGTAAATACTTTTCGAAATAAAAGATTTGTAACACTTGAACAAACACTTGTTTGGAATTTACAGCATTTCTAAATTCATTTCTATTCCAAACAAAACCTCTCTTAATGGAAATGTGCATTTCGGAGGTTGTCTCATGATATCCTGACTGAAATATTAACATGCTGGCCCACTGTATCTGCATGGTTTTGAACCGATACGTGGTAAAAATGTGTCTTTATTAGTAGAATGTGTATTTATGCCACTCTGTGCAGGGGTTTAAGATGGCTGTACCTGACGCCAGTGCTGAGTTTTTTTCATCTTGAGGAACTGGAGATGCTGTTTAAAACTTAAATTCTTAGCTTTGCTAATTTCATTAGCTAATTTATCCTATACACATGGATATCATTAAGATTGTTTACGGTGCCATAATGAATAAATGGTACATTTCCGCTTGTATTGCAGGCTGTCCAGACAAAGTTGAGAGGCAGAGATAAAGAAATGATTTGGAAATTGTATTATTTTAAAATCATGTTATACTTCCCTATTCTAGATTTTTTTTGTACCTGCAGTTTCACTTTCCCTCCATACTATTATTTCTTTGGTAAATGTTTGATTAACGCTTTGAATGTGAAATATAATTTATAATAAGGCTCCAGTGTTTTATCGCTGCAAGCCTCAGCACGTATAAATATTGTGATGCATCAGAACCTGATCTGCCATACTGGTGGTGGTTATGAAAGATGTAAACATGATTAAACAAGCAAAATATAGGACAGGCACTACAGCATTAATATTTCTGATGGTAAATTTTATTCAGTTTTTCTTATCTATTTTACTTTGCTTCACTAACCTGAACCACCTATTGTAATAAAATAAATAAATAAATATATCTGGACTTTGTTATTCTCTAACCGTACCACTGTGATGTGAGGGAAGTTCTAGCAGCCTCTGATGGAAGGTGTATAAGGTCTACCTGTAGCTGTCCATTCATAGAGCTCAGGTCTTCAGCTTTCTTCTCCAGACTCTGAACCCACACTTTCCTCTTCTGTCTGCAGCGTGATGCCGCTGCTCTGTTTCTCTCCAGAAACTTCCGTCTCTTTTCATCGGGGTCTTCATTGGTTGACCGCCGCCGCCGCCCTCCTGTACTGGGCTTGTGCTGAGTGGGTGGGGCTGGAGATGCCTATAAACACACCAATATGCACGAATGAACCACAGTGCCATATGCAAATAAAAATAATATTAGTACTTTTGTTTATTTTTATTTATACAGATGTTTTTAACAAGTCAAAGATTATAGCAAAAAAACAAATTATGTACTTATATTTTTAAAGTTTTGTTAAAAAGTCAAAATAATTATGTTATTGAATAGTAAACATTACTTGCCAAACTTATATAGTTTGGGCAGTCCTTTCGGGTGCAGGGACACTAACGTTGGGGGGAAATCTAACTGCACGAGTTAGATGAGCAGCTAATGTTTAATTAATAATGAATGATCAAAGCATAATTTTATTAGGCCATACAGGATTCTGCCGAGTTGTTTTGTGATTATTGCTTGATTTTGCTCTCAGTTTTTTTCCCAAGATTGCAGTTTTTTCTTCTTTTTATTTTTGCGGAAAACCTGAATTACATGCAATTGTTTTGCATGATCTTTCATTGATGTTTGTTGGTAAATGAGATCTATTTAGCTGTACTCATGTTTGTTGCACATGAATCGGAGAGGGATTTGGGTGAAAGTGTGTTGTGATCACGTCCCATGAAAATCTGCAGCAATTTAATAAAATTGTAAGCTCCTCCGAATAGTGTGTCATTTGCTTGATTTTGTGTTCATTTCTGCAATCGCAGAATCGTGAAATCCTGGAGGGACTGATATAATCAATATGAGAGTATAAGTAAACACTTTGGTAAAACTAGTCCTGGTGACAGGTTAGCTGTCTCCCTGAGACCCCAATATACACAATCAAAACTACTACGCACAGGTGTTTCTGTGGTTGATGTTGCTGGTTGTTGTAGTGATTGTGGACGTGTCTCCTCAGCTGGTGGTGTGACTGGTGGAGGGACTGGTGTGGGGATTGCGGGAAGGACTGTGGGCGGAGTCTGGCTGGTTGCCCGGCTTTGCTCTGTGTCTCCGTTGGTTACCTGAGGGAGCTGCTGACTGAGAGCTGCCTTCAGCTTCTGCAACGAGATGAGGTCAGCTTACAAGAAAAAACCCAGAAGAGTCAGATGTAGTGATGACACCAACCGACAGGTCCATCGTAGCTCAAAAAAACCATGGGTAATAAATACATTCAAACTACACCAAACCCCCTTTGATACTGACAATGTCGGTGAGGTCCACTAGCAAGAATCATTTGTATTTCAACAGTTTAAAAATATACTTTGTGTTGGTTCTGTTAGAGTTTTAAGAGCATATATTGATTACTTTTTGATTTAAATATAAAGCAATATATAAAGAAAAATAAAACAATGGCAATTATGTACAACCCCTGGAAAGAATGATGGAAATCCCCCACCCCACACAAATCTGGCGTTTTTATTTTGTAGCAAATTAGAGATATGACAAAAAAAAACTATTTTTGTTTAAGAGCTGAACATTCTGGCTTTGTGAAACAAACTTCAAACGAATGAAATGAAATTGTTTTAATTACTGGCATATGGGATTAACATATAGAAAAGACAAACAAAAAACAGCACTAACAACTAAACTGAAGAAAAAAGGTTACAGTGGGTTAAAGAGATGCAGTCATAGAGTGTGGATGATTGGATGAAAGTGATATTAAGTGATGAGTCACGAATCTGCATTGGCCAAGGAGATGATGATGGAACTTTTGTGTGGTACTGATCAAATGAAACATACAGTGGGGGAAATAAGTATTGGATGAGTCAAAAAAAAATATTCAGTAAATATATTTCTACTCAGGTTATTCACATGAAATCAGTATTAAACTCAAGAAATCTGGAAATATAAAGAATTCACAATAGTAAAGTTGATAAATAAAGTTATGTGTAATAAAGTGGAATGACACAGGAAAAAGTATTGAGCACGCTAAGAAAAAGCAGTTCAGGGCAAAGTAAAGAAAGGAACCAACTGAAAGTAATTATACCCCCTATCTGTGCAAATTAATATCAACTGCATTAGTAGATCGATGGTCTATAAAAAGGATTTTCATTACCACGGTGTCACACAAGAAACATCTCTTGATGGATAAAAGCAAAGAGCTCTGCCGAGACCTTCACAACCTTATTGTTGCAAAACATATTGATGAAATCGGATACAGACATGTTTCCAATCTTCTGAATCCTCCAGTAAGCACCATTTGGGCCATTATCAGCAAGTGGAAGCAACATCACTCCATCATCAACCGGCCACACACAGGAGTTATTCGCAGATTTCTGACCAGGGAGTCAGAAGAATAGTCAGAATAGTAGCCCAAGAGCCAAGGACCACTCAGAAGGAGCTCCAGAAACACTTGGAAGCAGCAGGTACCATCGTCACAATAGGCAATGCACTTCACTGCTCACGCTTACCCTGCAAGACTCCATTACTAAAGAAAAGGCATGTCGAAGCTTGTTTAAGGTTTGCTACATATGAAAATTAATAAATAAATTAAAACCAAAGTTTGCTACAACTCATTTGGACAAGCCTATGAAATACTGGGAGTGTAATCTAATCAGATGACAGCAAAATTGAACTTTTTGTCTGTCATACTACACACCATGTTTGGAGAAGAAATGGCACTGCACATCACCCTAAAAACACTATACAAACAGTGAAGCCTGGAGCTGGAAGCATCATGGTGTGGGGCTGTTTTTCATCGCATGGTACTGGTAGACTTCATATAATTGAAGGAACAATGAATGGAGCCATTTACCTCAACAGTCAATGCACAGAGGTGTGTTGAAATTTTAGCCACTTTTCGCATTCCATCGATAGAAAATAGGTTTGGTGATGATGAAGACATTTTTCAGGATGATCATGCATCTTGCCACAGAGCAAAAAGTGTTAAAGCTTTTCTTCAGGAAAGACCGACCAACTCAAACAGTCGAGATCTCAATCCCATTGAAAATTTGTTTAAATTTTAAAAACTGGTCCATGAAAAGGCACCAGTCTTCAAAGCTGAACTGTCACCCACTATTAGAGAAAGTTGTAACTAGCTTGATAGAGAATATTGTTTTTCATTAGTGAAGTCCATGCCTGAAATAATTCAGGCAGTCATAAAAGCCTAATCAGGAGCAACAACATATTAATTGTGACTTTTTGTTGTTGTTGTTTCCATATATTTTTTTCCCTTCAACATTGAGTGATTCCAAAATTGTTTCCTCTACTTACATTAAGTACTCTAATTACATAAGAATTCTTTTGAATGGCTAACGGTTTTATTCCTTTTCATGTTAAATAATCCATCCTTGAATAATGAACCCAAACTTTTCTTGGACTCTCAACATAGTCTTGTCTTGGAGTCTTTTGTAATCTACTAAAACTGAACCCGTGATTCTTATACTCATGAATAATACAACTCTGCCTACAATTATTGCTGCTCTCGCACAGGTAGCTCCCAATTCTGCAAGTCTTTGCAAAGCTTTCATCCACTTTCACACAGAGAAACTGTGTTCAGTACAAGACCCTAGATTTCAGCTGCTGTGCAAGAATGACTTGTGGTCACAAATGTCTAATTAAGCAGCAAGCTCTAGTGCAACTCCATAGCTTATTCCGTTATCTCCCTTCTCCAGCATTACAGCAAATTACAACAGAAGCAAAATGTTGCTCGTCATTCTACTCTGTATAAGCTTTCGCTCTCTTTTAGCAAAACTGCTGCTCCAACAGCCCCTCTCATAAGTCAGAGAGCTAAACCGCATTAGAGAGAGGCAGGTACAGGAGATTAGAGTAATTAACTTCCAGAGAAAGCAAGAGGCAAGGATTAAAACACCATATTCATCACCACTAAAAACAGATGCTTCCCTGCATCCTGTTCCAGAGGAGTAATAGCTGTCGTAGCTAATTTCCTATTCCCTCGAGACGGCCGTGATTCTCTCCTGTCAGGGAAATCTTTCTCTCCCGGGCGAGCCGTAGCTCGCATAGCATAGCGACCTCATCGCTAAGCACCCCTTTCCTAACTCTGCCTCCCACTGAGCCTGTCACATTCCCCACAGCTTCCTAACAATAATGTCAACTCTCACACTCTGAATGACATCCACACACGCTCGAAGCATCCAGCCATACTGAATCGCGTCCGTCTTCATATGGCCGTTTTCTGGCAACATGCGGTATATATCACAGATATAAAGCGCCGTACTATATATATCACGGATCTAAAGCATCTCGCTGAAAAAGAAAGGGGGTGGGGGGTGAACAACGGTGCAAAAAATCAAAACATAGTCAAAGGCATCAGGTCACAATTGCACCCACAGCAGGTGAACAAGGCAACTGAGGGCTAAGAGAGAGAAGAGAGATTCATTAACATGAAAAAAAACAAGAGGGGGACATTATTTTAACAGATACCTCTGCCAGACCTATCTATCTAGCAAATTATTTTATAGTATAACAACCCTCCAGAACTCCCTGGAAAAAGAGAGAGAGAGAGAGAGAGAGAGAGAGAGAGAGAGAGAAAGAGGAAACTGAATCATATTTCATATCTGCCACAGGAACCTCATCAGTGCAATAACCCTCCATCTCTGGGGTGTTATCCAACCATCTGCTACTATATTACTTATCTTTATTTTTCAACTAATTAACAGCATAATCTTCTAAATTCAGCAAGTTAATTATCATTATTGTGGTCTTTGCAGCATCATCAGTCCTTGTAAAGTGCCGTGTCTGTGTCTAGGGAGGAGAGGAGAGTGGAGGAGAAAAAAAGAGAGGGATAAAGGGATGAAGGGGTGGATGGCAAGAGGAGGGGCGGCGTCAGAGAGGAGCCTGTTTTCCTGATGTGAGCTCATTAGTTGTTGTGTTTTGTGTGTGTGTGTGTGTGTGTGTGTGTGTGAGAGAGAGAGAGAGAGGGGAGGAGATGGCATTGAAAGAGTAAGTACAGGCTCTGATGTTTCAAACCCCTGTATGCATGTAGGTATTTGTGTTCTGTGTGTGTGCGTGAGAGAGACAGAGGGTGTACAGATTGCGTACAGGGTCAGGTTGGGATTCTGCTGAACAAAAGGTTCCATGCAGGGTGAGGTGCAGTAATGTGCTTTTCTGAGCGCGTGCCAATTTCCCTCCTCACTCCAGTTGCCCCCGATGACAACCTGCTGAGCACAGTGCTGTATGTGCGTTTGTCATTTCGAACACGCACACATACGTCCATAGACTCCTGCGACAGACAGGCCTCTATCCCTACACCCCTCGCCCTTCTCCCCTAGAGCAAGTTTACATGCTAATATCTGGAGGAGCAGCATGCTGTGAACACTTACAGCAAAGTGATCAACACTTCATCACTACACCACAGGCCAGCAGGAATACTCCCTACACACACATACACTCTGTGTACATTACAATACACTGCAGTAAACACAAGATCACACCTTTGTGACTGTGTGCCAGAGAAAAATAAATATATAAAGCAAAATTTTTGTATTCACTCAGACTACAGATTTATTTTCTTGTATTAATATCAGCAGTATGTTGTGTAAAAATTCATCAAATAAACAAGGATGCAAAAAAATGCTGTTCACACTGTAATTACGTTCAATAATTCTAGCAACACAAAAATGTACCGTTACATCCATACAACTCGTTCCTTTGTCTACAACAGAAAAACACAACTTTAAGTGCTGCCCTCTAGTGCTTAAATAAATGAAGTACATTCAGATGTAATGAATGCAAGAACCGCTGTAGTAATTAATTATCACATAAAAAATGAGGACTTGAATAAATAGAATATTCAAACACTAATTCAAACACTATTTAAAAATATGATGTGTAAAGATTTTAAAAATGAGATAAACCTTTAATAAAGAAAATCTCTAAATAAGTACAAAAAGGGAATTACCATCTTTGCTTCTGATTGGACGGGTTGTGGAGAGGAGGGGCCGGGGATCCCAGGAACGTTAGGCACTATGGTGACTGGTCTTACCAGCTAAGACAGAACACATATGGATAACATGGGGAAAGGAGATAAATTGGCATAATTAGTCTCTCTGAAGACACTTTACACCCCAATCTGCTAAATGTCCACTCAATTCTCTCACACAAAGACACACACAAAGTGAGCACCATGCACACAGACTAACCCCATAGCTCACACTCATTAGGCTGACTGCCTGGCATTTGCAGGTGGCACAACACTCAGAAAGATGTAGATACCAAGTCCTCATCTCTACCAGTGTAAATAGACCCACACGACCAGAGAGAGAGAGAGCGAGAGAGAGAGAGAGAGAGAGAGAGAGAGAGGGGGGGGGTGAGATAGAGAGAAATTGAGGGGAAGAG
>JAOUWY010000075.1:20121160-20137998 GCA_025728095.1 Prietella phreatophila
TGATTTGAGAGGGGGGAAAAAGAGAGAGAGAGAGAGATATTTGAGAGAGAGAGAGAGAGAGAGAGAGAGAGAGAGAGAGAGAGAGAGAGAGAGACTGTGCTGCAGGCCGGGAGCTTTAGGATGTCAGTAGCAGATGCCCAACTCAGCGAGTTCCGGAATGCTCAATTAGTCAGTTTTATAGGCTCCATTAATACACATTAATTTTCTCTCCCCAGATATGAGCCAGCTGAATGGAGCCAGGCTGCTCTGCATAACTCTGCAAAAGACTGGTCTCTCTGAGTGGATGTGTACCAAGCTGATAATGAGTATTGGTATTGCACCCAACTTTGGCCTCAAATGCAGAACCGGTATCAGATCTGATTTGACATATTTTCCTATTCCATCCCCTGATGTATGCAAGAGTGAAAACTATTTATTTTCTACGAATTCTGTGTGAGCTTAAGTTGGGTCTAAATCTGAGGATGCAGAGAAAGGCCAGTGTAGCCCTAGTGCAGTAAAGGTCTTATATAGTTTAAATTACCTGCAGTCAATAGTTTAAACTAATGTATAAATTAAAGCATGCCACCATTATAAAAATATATATATATGTATGGATGGATAGATAGATAGATAAAATTATACTGACTGACAGCTAATGCACATGAACACACAGGACAAAAAATTTCTTAACAGAAGCTTGAAGAGAGTCAGTTCAGTTACTAAAGCATGTTGGCAATGTATCAGCGGGAGCTCTCATATCAGTAATTTGAAAATGGACAAAGCTTAAATGGTGCACCCCTAAACATGCAAGAACTCACAAAAAAAAAAGAGTAACAAAAAAAAATCCTGTATTACTAATATCCAACACGTTTGAAAGGAAATATTAATGCAAATCAATTTGGAGAGCAGACCTATTTGATTCTGTGATTTAAAACAATCAAGTGAATATGGAGACCCATATAAAGCATTAATGAATCTAATCAGAAAGACCTAGCCTAAGTCATTTATCTATTGCTCATCTAAGTGCTATTATCCTGAAATGAAGTGAGTGATGACCTTGACAGGCTCATAAACAAATTATGAGTAACGCAGGCCCTCTATAATGGCTGACCCCGAGGGCACAGAGCAAGGGAAGCAGCATACACATGAAATATCTTAAAGGTAAATATGTTGAAATATCTGTAGTGATACAACTGGAAAGGAACAGCTAAAGAAACAAAAGTTGTCATGTTTTGTCCAGATGTTGTAGCAGTAAAAAGTCTTGATATCATGAAAAATATATCAGTAAGTACACAGCATAAATGATTTCCATGATGCACAGTAGCACACAAAGATACACATACAATATATTCAACCATACCAAAGAACTAAGTGGAAAGGTGCAGCCATGTCTTATTGGAACATGTCTGAGTAAAATGAGTGCCATTGCTAGTGAAACCTGCTTGATCTCACCCCACTCAGTCCACAGTTGGAGCCAATCTGGTGTAGATCAGTCTGAATCCATCATGGAGTTTTACGAGTCTGTCACACACACACCACTGACCTTACCCAGCCCCGTACGGGCATGAGTGAAAACTAATGCAGAAAGTAATACAGACTCTAGGTTCTCTACTCCATCTCAGCTCCATACCCTTAATCTGTCATGGTGTCAGGACCTGCGGCGTTGGTGACCTCTCATGACCCCTGTGCGTGAGAACAATCGGCGACTCTTTGTTGTTCGCGGCGGTAGGTTTCACCTGCTAAAAGCCTTGCCATCAACCACCAGCAGACAAATCACTCACTCTGTGATCAACTACCTGTTCTCTGGGTCACTTGCATCCATTCATGTGCACCGAGAAATGGCCGTACTAATTCCAAACAAATGTGCCTTGTCTGGTTTGTGTCAGTGTCAGCATGCAGGCCTTTCATGAGCTCAGGTGAGTGGCCAATAAACGATTTTATTCCAGGCTTTCAGGACAGATTTATATAACGAGCAATTAAGAATGTGGGGGGTCAGAAAGCGTTGGGAGGTCAAAGCACAGAAAGACACACAGATAATACAGGATTCAAACAAAGAAGACTTAAAAGAAAACTCCAAGCACAGCAATAATGCTGCAAACTAAGGAACTGTAGCAAATTAATGAGGTGATTCAGAGATCATTCTGAATAACAAGACGCCTTCCACAGACACGCACTGTAATATCACCATTTGTTATGGCTAAAAAAATTGAAAATGATGAGAAGACATTTTTTCCTGTTTAAATTAAAACCAGGAGGGAGCGTTTAGGCAATAATATGAAATAAATGAATGCAATCACAATGTAGGAAAATGGTGATTTACAAAAAAAGATAAGAAAAAGAAATTAGAAGTAATGTGTGCATTTTGCAGAATTGCTGTGGCCACATTATTAGTCACAGGCTACAGTAAATAGAAGCTGTCTGCTGATTTCCAAACCAATTCCTGCCTGTGGTAAAGCACAAAAATTAAACACCAATCAAAGTCCATTTCTATCATCATAATTCCTGATAGCGAGCTTCACCTTTCTCCCTGCAGCATTTAGCCCTCTAACAAATCTCACACTTTATTGACTGTCTCAATTTGTTGCCTTTCATATTTCATATTTACGACCCGCCTCAGCACAATCCCGTTTCTTTTTAAATAGGTATCCGCAGTACCATTTCTGATATGCAGCATAATTTATTAGACGTGGAAATATGGGCGTGCTGGCCTGAATCACACCTTAATTGATGGCAGCGGGAAGCTGCCTCTGCTCCTGGAAATCATCCCCTCCATCCTTTCCCTCTCTCTGCATCCATCCACATTTACAGCACTGTGTTACTGCATGTTTAACCACCTACTGTGGTGTACTATTTTAAAGCACACTATTTAGTATTTTAGGCCAATAACAGTTTTGATTGTAGCTAGAGATTTCAATAGGGTGTGTATTATTCTGGCATACTATTTAGTACATGATTTTATGTTTTTAGATGGAGATTTTAATAGAGATTTCACTGTACCAGAGGTGGTTACTTTTTTGATACTAGTCTATTTAATAGTATCTGGATTCATTTTGTGAATACTGTAGCAACACGACTCAATTTTCAGAAACAACAGTGGAAGAAATCAGGGATGCAATTATCTAACAATAAAAGGAGTGCTGAGATTGACTGGGCAGTGTTAGCCGTGTTTCATGTTGGCAGGGAGAGCTGTAACTTACGGTGAATCCTAAATGAACGGAGACTGCTTAATTCAGCTGTGCCACGCTCTGCTCCCCTGAGCGCCATTTCAGCAGCAGCACAATATAAGCCACCATTAAACGACAAAAAAAAGGGAGTCGTAACCAAAAAAAAAAACCCCATAATCCAATGAAATTCTGGCGAGGCAGTGTGTGGATTTCAAACCGTGTTATTAGAAGAATTAAAGCAAGTATTTATAGCCATGTGCTTCTGTGTGAGTTCGAGTCGAGCCCAGAGCTGAGAGGACACATAGGCCTATATTAGTAAGGCCAGTGTAGGCCTACTGCAGTACGGGACCTGCTGCCTTTTACTCTGAATGAATTAGCAAGGTTGAATCACATCACGACACACTTTAATGTTTAATATTTGATAATTTATTACAGTTCATTGTTTAACACTAATGTATAGATTACCTTATTGAAAAAGTGAAGCTGGTAGATGGAAACAGTTCCTTAATTACTGCTACTAATGCAAGATTTTTGTGTAAAAACAC
Source organism: Prietella phreatophila (assembly GCA_025728095.1). Classification (NCBI taxonomy): domain Eukaryota; kingdom Metazoa; phylum Chordata; class Actinopteri; order Siluriformes; family Ictaluridae; genus Prietella; species Prietella phreatophila. The sequence goes on from JAOUWY010000075.1 coordinate 20,124,849, forward strand.
AAGTTGTTTTTAATGAAATAATTACATTTGAAAATGTAAAACCTTTATTGATCAGATTAGACAAATAATTAGGAAGCTACTTTAAAAAATAACTTTATAGAATTTTTTACCAGCTGGTAAAGATGGTTTACTAGTTTGTCCAGCTGGGCCTGTGCTTTTCGAGCATTGTTAGCCGGTCAGACTAAGCTGGGTAAAGCTTAAGTTAACTTCTGGAAAATCTACAGTTTACATGGACAGCATTAGACAATAGACAACTAATAAACAACTCCTTAAAGCCGTGGATATGTCCCAAATCGCATAGTTACCATCTATATAGTAGCTGAGATGCATGTATTTTTCCACACTACAGGCCTATAGTAGGAAAGTATGCGATTTGGGACGTGGCCGAACTCTATTGTTCACCGTAAAACGTAAAAATGCTGCTAAATGCTGTGAAAACTCTCACATGATGTTCATAATGTGATTAAGGTGTTTACATGTCTATAATACACAACCATAATGTGATTAAAACAGGAGTACTCCACATGTCTTAATTCGATTAGAGCTTAATTTGAGTATGACCTTAATCAGATTAAGGTAAGTAAAAATTGGTGTTTACATGGTAGTTTCTTAATTAGAGTATGGTCTTAATTGGATTAAGAGTGGATTATTGTTGTCCATGTAAATGCAGCTTATGATGTACTATGGTTTTACTATAGTGCTATTATCAAATTTTACTAGAGTATGATTAAATGATTCCAAATTCTGGACAAATAGGCTTATTGCATATACAATTTTTAGCATTTCATTTCACCATATTTAGCCTGTTAGCTATGTACCAAAGAAGGGTGAGATATTATACTTGACCAGGTCATATAACTAAACGAAAGTTCTTGTCTAATCATTGGTTATGCTGGAGTACTGTGTGAGTGTGTGTTTGATAGTTTTCCAATCACTTAAATTCCTGCTCAGTACAAATGCCACTTTATAACTATAAATTTGTTTCACCATTAGTCTTTAGAAAACTGAAACGTTCAGACTGAATTTTGTTTCCTGTTTCTCTTTGGCAACCTGACAGAATGCCAAACAGAAAACAGTGTGTGAGAGTATGTGTGTTCTGATGGGAGTGGTTTTTTTAGGTCTTGTGCTCTGATTAAGTGTGCATGTGTAGGGAACGCAGAGAATCAAGCAGATGGCAGAATACAGCTCTCATGTGAGTAATAACTATTTCCATTGATACACCGGGCAGTTATAGAGGGATTCCTCAACTGTGTTTATACTGTAAGTGGCCATGTACTGTGTATATAATTGCATATAATTTGAGCGGACCATGCTGTAGAATATTGCATTTAGGTGTAAACTGATCACTGATAGACTGGTATTGAGAGGAGAGAAAGAAGTATTCTTGATGCACTTTCCTCCTCATGTTCAGCCAGCTCTGCTAAATTGTAACATCCTCTAATTCCAGCAGATAGAATGACATATTTTTTCAATTTGGTCGTACTGACTAAAGCCATGATGAATGGCTGAATGGTCCATTTCCTTACACTTTTTCTTGCTAACCTCGCCTGACAGCTTATATATTGCCTACCTAGTAATTTGCTTGACAATAATTGCTAAGCAAAGGCTTGCCTTTAACAGGGTTCCTCACCACTCTCTGTAGGTGAGAAAATGCAATTACAGACATGATGAGCATGACCAAACAGCAGCATCTGCCACCATTCCCAAACCTCTCCCTTCACCATTATTGGAGAACCAGCAGCAAACGAACATCCTAACACCTCTAATAAAACTTAAATGAAAAGTTATGAAGAAATTTCATTGATTAACAGCGTCAGTGATTAAAGTGCACGTCTGGCATTTATTCCTTGGCTCACGGTTTTGTTCCCCCTCTAGGTTGTCTATTTGTGAACGGTATGTGTTTTGATAAAGCAGCCTGATGAATGCTGATATGAGTGAGTGCTGATGGAGTGATCATATTGCACACGGCACCAGGATCAAGCAGGACCAGCTGGAGCGGCTCACCCCGGAGGGACTGCACATTTCAGAGCTACCGTTGGTGTACACGCAAAAACACATTTCTGAAACCTCGCCTAACAACTCTAATAACCGATTTTTATGGCACACCACAGTGCTTTCTTTGCGGTACTCTGTTCCGCACTTAAAGCGTAGCCTAATAATCAAGCTAATTGATGCTACTCATTTAGGTAGTAATCCTTCACATTTTGTGCTTGGTGCAGGCACTGAACATTAATTAAAAGGATTATTAAGTTTTAGGTTGTAGAAGCCACATGGGATTCCGCCTTCTAATGTCGGTGTCAAAGTGGTGCAAACAGCATGAGTGAGGAGAAAACTGGTAATTCAGTCATAATCAGCAGAGCTGCCGCGGCGAGCTGCAGCTCCTGTAGAATGGTCCAAATACCTGGCATAGACCGGCTTGTGCTAAATTAGAATTCACAGTGGGCTGACGTTCTCATTACTACAACCTCTACAGGTAATCACTGTACAGGGAGAAGGCAACAATTATGTAGGCAAGGCTACCAATATCAGTGCTCTTGATGAGAGGCAGGAAGGGAGAAAGCAAGGGTGTTATGTCAATGGCAAACCAGTAATTAGAACATGGCACAATACAAATTTTGGTACAAGGACGTGCATCCTTTTATCTCACCGAGCAGCAGTTCAAAGTCAGCCGATGACAGAGGTTTGATGGGAGTTTAAGAGTTTTTGAATCATTTAGCAGGACAGAATGGGTCAGGTAGGGAAAGGGAGCCGGAGACAGTACAATGATAAATGCTCTCTTCAATGATGTTCAGGGCAGGAGAGGACACTGGAGTTCACTCATCTGTTCTCACTCATTCTGTCATCAATCTGAGGTGAAGATGTATTGCCAAAGAGAATGTATAATTACACACAAGGGATATAATGGTCCTGTATACTAGTATAATTACAGAGTACAGGGTGATTAGAATGCCAGGTATGTACAGTATAGATTGTACAATGGATATACATATAAATATCTTTCTGCACATTTTAAAATAACTCTTCACCACAGAATTATAATAAGATAAAGTATTATAAAGAACAAGAGTTCTAAAACTGCAAAATTGCTAAGTATTCACCCCTCTTTTTTTTGAGCAATCTAAAATAGAAGTAGAATTTCATTTTTGAGAACTCACACTCAGTATAGGAAACCTATGTCAATCCAGTTGTTTCCTGTGTCCAGTTGTACTGCATGCTTGCACAAGAAATATTTCAGGCTTTAGGATGTCTCACAAATAAAACAGCAGATCAGATTGATCCTGCTTTCATAAAGACCAAAGAAGTGCCAGTAAAGCTTCAAGATGAAGGTGTTATGAGAAAAAAAAGAATCAGTAGGGTATGAAAACATCTGCAAACCTTCTTCGGAGTACTGTCAAATCGATTAAAAAAACATGCAAGAAAATATGGGACACAACAGACACTATCAAGATCAGGCCAAACTGAGTGTTCAGTGGTAAGAAGAACAATTGTCAGAGAACTGTCTTTAAGAGTCTAGCTATGATACTGAAGGAGTTACAGAGCTCACTGCCTGAGGTAGGAGAACCTGTGCAGACCTCAATAGTATCATCAGCTCTTCACAGAGTTGGCCTCTTCTGAGAAAGGCCATGTTAGAAAATCAGAGAGCTTTTGGAAAAAGATTTTGTTGTCTGACCAGACTCAAATTCAGCTACTTGGTCTAAAGCCGAATACAACCCAACACTCAGGAAACACCATGCCTGTGATCAGGTGGTCTTCAGCAGGTGCAACAGGAAAGCTTGTTGCCATTACAGGCAAAATGGTGAGCCAAATATAAGTGAATTGTTGCAGAGAAACTGTTTCAGGCAAGGCCCAAATCTGTGGTATTACCTGAAAATTACTGTCCACCAACATTCTCCATCTAATCTGGCAGAGTTGGAAGAAATCTGCATTGAGGAATGTAAGAAAATGCCAAAATCAAAATGTTCAAAGCTCATATACACACCAGAGACAATGCAAATCATCAGATTTAGATATTTTATTTTTAAATCATAAGTGATAAAATGTCTTTTTACATTGGCTACATTGGGTTGATGGACGGCTGAAGGATAAGAGTGAAATAAATGCTGCCTCAGTGTTATACATCATTTGAGTGTACAGTGTCATGTCAATTGTAAGCAGCTCAAATGTGATATATTAAATCATATCACAGTGATCATTTAAAACAATATAATTTTATATAGAATTTATTTTGCAGTATAAAACATCAAACAGTGCTTGTCTGCCATAGAGCTTATCATTTTAATCACTCTGATGTTGGCTAAAAGAAAAATATTACATGTCCACTAAAAGGTGAAAGGTGTGTGTTTCTTCTCCTGGTAAAATGCTGCTGTGTGTACCATGGCAGATCCACAGTGTTACTGCAGTTACTGCTGTGTTATCTACTGTGCGAATTCATTTAGACCTGCTAATTAGCTAATTAGCTGGTGGTTGAAAGTGAAATGAATGGCTCATCAATCTTCTCATCACTAAAAATAAACACCCAGCATCAGAACAGCATGAATTATTAAAGTGTAGATGGTGGAGGGCAGTGACAGAGCTGACAAGAGGCTGATCAGAAAGAACTGGGGCCTGGGGACTCATCATATTCTTAACCTGTTGTCTCTCTCTTTCTATCTCTAGCTCTCTCTCACTCTCTCAATCTCCTTTCTTCCCTCTAGTTTGGCCTCACCAAACTATTTTACACACCAATATTTCAATCAGCTGTAGCTAGTAAAGAAGATTAATTTGGTGTTTATCAGTGTGGTGTCTAATACAGTATTGATGTTTATAGACGTGGTGTTATGTGTTTCTTTAACAAGAAAAATACCTCTAACTGCATTATTTCACTAGCTATGCTAGTGTAGCTGTTACGTTGCGGCCGCCATATTTGGGACCGCATTTCTGGCTTCTATGCACAATACCAACATACGGTGACAGGTGGCTAAAATTACTGACCTAATTTTAGAAGAGAATAACATGTATATTGCTAAGATTTATAAATTGTGGGAAACTGTAGTTTCCCCAGAAGTGCTGATTCCACTTTAACTGGAAGAAAATCTCTTTTCCACTTTAAAAGGTACACCTGCTTTTTGATGCAATTATCCAGTCAATCAGCCAATTATATGTCAGCAGTGCAATGCATAAAACCATACACTGTAGATACAGGTCAAGAGCTTCATGATGTTCAGATCAAACATCAAAATGGAGAAAAAATGTGATTTCAGTGTCTTTAACTGTGACATGGTTGTTGGTGCCAGACAGGCTGGTTAGAGTATTTCAAGAACTACTGATCTCCTGGGTTTTTCACTCACAATAGTTGGTTAGTCTATAGCGTTTCATAGAGTGAGTGGCAGTTCTGAGGGCAGAAACCCCTTATCGATGAGAGAGGTCAGAGGAGAATGGCCAGACTGATGCAAGCTGACAGGGAAGCTAGGGTAACTGAAATAACCACGCTTTACCACCCTGATGAGTATAAAAGCAGCTCAGAATATACAACACATCAAACTTTGAAGAGGAAAGGATACTACAGCAGAAGACTACATAGATTATCACTCCTGTCAGAGAAGAACTGGAATCTGAGGCTACAGTGGCCACAGGCTTACTGCAGCTGGACAGTTTAATGATTTGAAGCAATGTTTTTCAAATCTTCAACTGTCCAGTTTCTGTGAACATGTGCCCACTGTAGCCTCAGATTCCCATTAGCAATACCAAGATCCCAGTGGTCCTTTAACACAGCTAGCTAGCTAACACTACTACGAGACAGCATGACAGGGAGGATTGTCTGTCCTGCCACATGTTGAAGATTATTGTATGTACCGAAGTGTATTAAGGCAGTTGATTATCAGTATAAATGGAAATGAATCTTCTTAATGAAGCACAGACACAACAACATTGATGCAGTCAGCCCCTTATTTGGCGTTCAAAAATGGCAGCGAATACACATGATGCCATCTATGATACGCAAGAATAATTAATGAAATGCCATCTAATTAATTCTAATGACATTTTTCTGACAATGAAATATGTTTTCAAAGTTCTAGCTGTATACCATGTTAAGTACATTACAAAAGTGTCATAGCAAAATGAGCTGTAAACATGTTTTTAGGATCTCAAGTGATCTCAAGCAGTTTAGATCATGAGTTTTTAACCCTAATCTCTGCAAGAATCAAAGAGACTCCTGTATTTTCCTACTCCTATGTTATTTCACCTGAAATTCCTTTAAGCAGAACAGTATCTGCAGAGCGAGAGAGAGAGAGAAAGAGAGAGAGAGAGAGAGAGAGAGAGATATTAGGTTAAAAATAGTTAGCATATGGCAGAATATGATTGAGTTTCCAGGGCTTTGAAAATTCACTCTAATTATTCAACAGTCTCCTTCTGTCAGGCAGCCCTATGCCTTCCTGCTCTGGCAAACGTGAGTCACTCCCACTATTATACATAATTCGGCTTCTTAATTGGCATGGATCATGTGAAAGTGGGCTAGGGACAATCCTCTGAAACTAATGGGGCCACATATAAGTGCCTCCATCAGAACAGCAGTCCCTTAGGTGAAGGATGTCAGCAAATATTTCATCTGCTGGACTATCAGAGTACCTCACCTCTGCAACCTGACTCACACTTGCAAAGTGAAATGAGTATGTGCAGCTTGTGAAGTGAGTGTGTGTAGACTTCTGCTGGCAGTTGTATTTATAACTGGGGAGGCAGGATGACGGATGTTAATGCCAATAGAATTATGCAGCGTTCTGTTGCTGCCATAATGATATGTTGTACTTGAGCAGAGAGGTTAATTAAACTAGTCATTTAAGTTATAAGTGGGCCAGTGGCATACTTAAGAACAGGAAGCATGCTCCTCCTCCAGGTATAGAGAACAAAGAAGCATTCAGAGAAATTCAAGACGTACTGTTTATGTATGTAAATACATTGTACTAGTGGTCCCTAAAGACACATAATTCTTAGCTTGAATCTAGAGCTTTGAAAAGGTGCTCTCGCAAACAGTAGAGCACATTCCTCTCTAAACTTGGGTTCACAGAGAGAGTCATTAAACAGAGTAAAACTCTAACCTTGAGCAGAGTGAGAGTCTGCCATATATCTACCAACCTGCAGAAACACATACAGCACTTAATCTGAACCCAAAATTGGGATACGTTTCACAGAGAAAGAAAGAGGATTTCATCTGAAACAAAGATAAGACCTTGTAGAGTTTTATGACGTAACGATTATATCCCATTGGCCAAAGAAGGGCAAGAGGTTATGTGGCAATCATATAAAAGGTTCAAGCCAAGTCGATACAATTGCGGCCACAATAGGAATCAATTTTTGACATTTCACCTTGAGCATAAGAGGTCCACTGACCCAGACAATCAAATTTACAGCAATGTCACACTATCTGGCTCCATCCTGTTGAACGTTTTAGTGATGGCGATGCTGAAGAGCATATGTATATAGTTTACTGAAATACGGCACTTGTTTAACTTCACATATGACATTTTATGGTGTAACAGTTTCTTACCACCTCTTTTATTGCAACTAGACAAGCACACAATCCCTCACAGGGATTTTCATATTTTTGGGTACCAGCTAAGTGAGTTAATACAATTCACATTTCCATACTTTTGTAAAAGTTTTGTAACTCATCATTAATAGTGAATATAAGCTCATATGACATAATCATGATTTGGAAAAGAGCTGTCTTTTGTAAAATTGTCCAATTACGTGAACATAACAAATATATTAATATTTTTTAAAAAAATATTCCCAACCCATATATTTTACAAAGAAAAGACTATTTGATGACACGAAATGACTACTATTACAACAACAACACCAACAATAATAAAAATAAATAAACAAACAAAAAATAAATGAATAATAATAATAATAATAATAATAATAATTAACTGTACTGTATAATAAGACAGCAGTTACGGTATATCATACACAGCACAACAGACACTAACACTGACAGAGCACAAAACTCTACTAACAGCATAATTTGTGAGAGGGAAAAGGATCATCCCATCCACATGAGCTATAAATTCCTGTGCTTTTGCTGATCACACTGCCTCCGGAACAATTGGCTGATCAAACACGTAGATCAAAGCAGGATTATGGGTAATCCACAGGCAAGTGCAGGCTCTGACACACCACAAATACACACTGCAAACAACACAAGTGCACATTCAACATATAGTTTAAGCCTGAAGCACACACACACAAACATACACACACACACACACACACACACACGCTGAGAGCCTCAGACTCCTCCATGCCACCACACACGCAGATCAGAAACCCTGACACATTGATCTCCACTACTGAGGAAAGCTAGCATTGATTAAAAGAGCATCAGCTAGAGGAAGGAAGAGAGTCCCTTATGAGAGGAGGGAGGTTGAAAGGAAGAAACGATTCAGCAAGTCTTACAAACAGAGACAACACATTCATCTATTGATGTTAAATGATCATGAGACTCTTGACCTTTTTATTTCTTTGACTGCTCCTGTAGTAGTCCCACACTGCCATTATTAAGAATAATGTACATGCATAGTTTATATTTTCAAAACGTTTTGAACAGCCTGTATTAGCATTTTTAGTTAGCCTTAAGAAATGGGTTCAAGTGGAATACAGTAGAATTATAAAATGCATGTAATGCATGTCAAATAAAAAATAATAATTAAAATTAATTAAAAATAAAATTGTATGAGCGAATTGTGTTAAACAAATGTTTTAATGCATACAACACAAAATATATTTGTCCTAAAACTGATACTAACACTGCCTAATATAAAATCGAATAAAAATGCACTAGAGTTTAATAAAGAAATATAGTGCATAAACTGTAATAAAGCACACATATTGGCTATACAGAAACATGTGTGTATGGTGCCTTACGATGGAATGATGGATCTGTAACCCTTATTGTAATAGTATACTCTTAGAAAAATAGGTTAAATCTAAATCTAAAACCCATAAGGGATTGTTTGTCCCTCAAAAGGTTAAAGGTTTTATGTAAAACCTTACAGTTGAGTGCTTAACTCTTCAAAGAACCATGTTTCTCTAAGAGTATCTTAAGCTATTTTAGTAGAATCTATATTCAACAGTCCGTTACATCTATGAACAGATTTCCCTACATGGATTTTTTTTCTTGAGAATTGAGGGAATTGGGAGCCGTAATAAAACGAACACACAATAGACACACAATATCAATACTGGAATGTGAAATTGCGTTTCTAATCTGCAGACCTTGAGAAGCTTCACTAACGGAGGATGGAGGGTGAGGCAGATCAGGTAGAGGATGTGTGAGAATATGATGATCCCAGAGTCCTTCAGTGACAGGACTTGGCTGTGTACAAAAACAAGTGTTTCCTCTGTTGTCAGCAGCCCTCTCTCACACAGTCAGGAATTGGGCAGTCTGAACAACACTCAAATAACTCCCTTTATTTTCCTCTTCCTGTCTGCATCTGTGTGAACATTATGTGTTATGTGTGAACGCAAGTGATCGTGAGACAGAGAGACGGTGTCGCTGTTAAGTGACTATTGTGTTTCATTGGGAGGAAAACAGCAGGATGTGAAGGGTAATAAATGATTACATCATTAACTCTCATATGGCTCTCTACGCGACTATGAGTGTGTCTGCTTCCTGATTCTATGAGCAATAGAGACCTGTGTGGAAAAATTGCGGTATGTATAGTGATACAAACAAATCACAAATCAAGTTAATAATAAATGATCTTTAGGAAATGATATCGAAATGGCTGTAATTATAATATATACAACATTTCTAGGCAACAAAGGCACTAACTTTCAAGGGAAAAAATTTACATACCAATGTTAGTACACATGTATTTGGTGGATGCAGAAGAATTCCATAACATGAGAACACATGATAGATAACTGATTACAAAGCTAATGATCAGCAGGAATGTGTGTGTGTGTGTGTGTGTGTGTGTGTGTGTGTGTGTGTGTGTGTGTGTGTGTACTGTAAAACACATAAAAAGCAAGTATATCCTTTGGGGGATTTATTTGTGAATTTATTTTGTTTGATTTTGTAAGAGTGGAAACTTAACAAAAGGCAAACTGAATCCTTAACTTTAAACTTTGTGTTATTTCATATAAACTGAACATATTTCTGAATGTCTAAAAATACAACAACAAAACAATGGCACAATTGTACATTACAGGAAATACAGCTTTATCAGCATTAAAACTGGATAAAATGAACACAAAGATAGCAATGCCACTGTATAGCCTCATTTATTAAAATGTAAAATACCATTTTCCTTTAAATATAGTGGAATAATTGCTCTTTTTTTCTATTTTGTTTAATCTCTGTGCATATCGAGTTCAGTCTTGCCCCCTCTCCCTCCTCTCTTGGAAAATTATTACCAGATAAGCATGAGGTGTGATCCTAATCGGTCAGTAATCAAGCCGAGGACAAGCACGGGTCCACTTCAAATAAGGCCGTTAACTAATGAGATGGCATGTTTAACTTTTCTGCACTACTCTGCCTCACACTGCCTTTCTCATTTCCTTCTCTCCTATGTGACCTCGCCTCTCCTTTCCCCCTCTCTTCTCCTTTACTCCCCACCAGCCTGACGATTGGTAGCATTTCAAAATAATTGTACAGTTATCCACAAATTAATGCCTAACTGTTTTACAACACACACAGAGAAAAGGCCAAACCAATTATTATTCTGTTTTCACCTTACAGAAACTGATATTATGCTAATGATCCTCCTAACATGAGCATGAAAAAGCTTTATTTCTGCCACCAGATGCTCCCAACCCCCATTCTTTCTCTGATACCATGCATACACACACACACACAAATTTTTTTGCATGTGATTGTTAATCTGTGCATCAAAAATTCATAGCCTATATATGGAGTTAACTAATGTTAACCAAGTAAATTCTTAAAACATTAATAGTATGTACAGTTCTGGTATTGTATGAACATCTCTATTTTTTATTAAGTTTTCTGGGAATTACGTGGGAAGACAATCATATTCATGCTACGATCAGAAAATAAATAAGATCTTGAGTGACAAAGATTTGTAATGATAAGTAAATAGTTATTACATTTTTATTATACTGATATAGCCAGAGATTTCTCATTGTTTTTTTCTTATGGTAAATAGGTCACGTACAATAAAAGAAATGACTTTAAAAATTCATTTAAACTAGTAACAGAGAATCATGGCATATTAGGCACTTCATGGCTGCATGGATGCACTGCATGAACAACAAGGGAACTCACACTTCCACTAACAAGCCTAATACTTGAAAACACACACACACACACACACACACACACACACACACACACACACACACACACACACACACACACTCCACATGAACATACTGAGTGTTTATTAAGCTGAGACTAGAAAAGCTGCAAGAGCCTTCAGTTATTAAAAAAAAAAAAAATTAATAAATAAAGATTCCCGTTATCTCAAAGAGTGTAACTTCTTCCAGCGACTAAAAACCCCTCACATTAGCTGCAATGTGCAAATGATCAGAGACTTAATGAGCTCAGTCCATCCTAACATCTAGTAAATAGCTAAATTATACCCTTTGCTAACTCTCCCACATCAGCCAGGAATTTGTAAAGTCTAAAATCAGCTTTATCTCACTGCTCTCCTCTCCACCTGCTCTTACAGAATAACATCCATCTGTCTAATGGGCCAAACCCAAACTCAGTCTTACTCATTTACCATCAGCCAGTCTCTGATGTGATGTGTGTGTGCATGGTTTGGAGTTATTTTAATCATGATGTCAACTCCCTAATAAACAGTGATTACAAAAGGAAAGATGCTGGGTTTACATGTTACACAGAAGCTTGTCTCTCAGGGTAGCACAGTCTTTCTCTGACAAATGGCGGCAAGCTCAGATATTTAACTACATCTGCTTATTAACCAGCTCAGCCTCCCATAATTGGCACTTGAGCCTCTCATATTAAATCTGGATTCAGCTAGGATCATTTATCAGAGAGCAGGCAGACTGTCAGCGGCCTCGAGGTAATGCAGAGGAGCTGATGGACTCCGATTAGACTCCGATTGAGGGACGGCTGGGGGAAAAATGGACCAGAATCACCAATCACACATCTGATCTCATATTCACACCACATGGTTGGTATTATGTCTAATGAGCGAATATGACACATCGCAATCAGCCATAGTCCACTATGGGAACTGTATTATCAGGATTGCATTACCTCAGAACCAGTTGCATGGGTGTGTTATGTTCACTTTTGGAACAGTTTTCAAATAAATCTTTACATTTTTGACACAATGAGAAAAAAAAGAGATGTTGCCACACTTGCCAAATACCATCAAGCCCTTTATCCTAGTCTCTAGCATTCTAAAAAGGAAATATGGTAATGACCCACATAAACAATGAATAATTCATGGGGGTAAACATTTTGCTCCATCTGAAGAGCTTATGCATAATTTATATGATTATTTCACTGTATTTTAGCATTTGCTTTTAAGTCACACTCATTCTAGGCTATTTTATCAATGCTCTCCTATGCTGGAATCATAATTCACCCAGCTCATGGAGAGATAGACTGCTGTAAGGAAAAATGGTTATTGTATAAAAGGATTTGATAATTCATCAGTAAAAGAACAACAGTTGTCAATACGAAAAGGTTTTATTCATGAATAAATGAGGCCAATTATTTACGAATGGAAAGCTGACAGATCTGTTTTTATTCAGAGTGAACTCAGAAAGTAAGACCCAAATCTTACACTGCATACACAACTATTTTTTTGGTTTTGTTTGGGGAGTGTGCTACATTTTAAATAGTTACATACTAAAAGAATGTGCTTAGAAGTGCATCCATGTACAAAGATATATAACTATTTGTGCTGGGTATGCGTGCATGAGTGTGTGTTATAGCGAAAGCTTGAGAAACAGGAGTAGGTAAGTGTACATAATTACAGATCATGATGGTGACCAGCTGCAGGTAAGAGACCCTTACCATCCACTATTCTCACTCTCTCTCTCTCTCTCTCTCTCTCTCTCTCTCTCTCTCTCTCTCTCTTTCTCTCAACCATGGTTTGGCAGCCTCTTTGCTCTGCTCCCAGAGACTCAAGCTGTCGAACGGGCTGTGCCAAGTCACACATCTCCCCTC
>JAOUWY010000075.1:20213547-20221047 GCA_025728095.1 Prietella phreatophila
AGTCTTATCCATCACAGGATAGTAAGCATACCTAATAATCTCTTCTTCTCTTTACTTCCCTCTCCCCTCTCCTTCTGTCAAGCCACACCTGATTTTATGAAGATGCCAGTGATCCTGACCCTTTCTGCACTCAGGACTTGCCTGATCCATCTGGATGCCCTTCCTCTTCATGGAACGCTCATCAACTGGAGGCTACAGCCTGGAGATTGCTGAGGATGGTACCACTTGAAGTACCATGAAATAGTTTTTGACCTCAATTCCACATTCACGTTCTCGCTGTGGTTGCTGGAACTATGGTTTCTGCTATGGCCTTGGGACTGCAATTACCACATGCATTTTTTTCACTCAGGTCTCCTTTGGTGAACAGTGGACTAGCTCAACAAACAGGCTTCATATAAAAACCATAATGATCTCTCTTTTACGTTCACACTGTCCGTTGTTACCCAGATGAGGATGGTTTCCATTCTGATTGTGGTTCTCAAGGTTTCTTCCTCATATCGTCTCAGGGAGTTTTTCCTTGCCACCAATGTCACTGTCTTACTCAATAGGGATAAATTCATACACTTAAAATCTGTATCCTGTGTTTATATGTTTCTGTAAAGCTGATTTGAGACAATCTCCATTGTAAAAACGTGCTATACAAATAACATTGAATTGAATTGAATTGAATTTTAGTTTGTAAAAAAATAAAATAAAAATAACTAACTTATCAAATAAGAGGCACAGACCTAAAATGCTGTCTATCTACACAGCCTCCATTTAAAAAGAATACAATAACAATATCATTCATGTTGAATATTTTGGTAAATGCCAAAGACTTCAATGATTCATGACAAATATACAGAAAGGCTATTTGTTTAAATAAATACATACATACATACATTCATAGATGAAAATGCTTGTCCTGAGTGATTCCTCAATGCTGCAGTGTGGTTACTGGGACAGTAAACACTAAACACTGCACCGTGCATGTGTCCATTTTTGCTGACAGCACAGAAGCCCAGGCACATTTCAGCACCATTATGGATCTCAGATCAGGCCAGAGAGCTGATGAGCTCCATGACATTTTATACACACAATATAACACATGGATCATCTTAAGGGTCTCGAATAATGGAGGATATTTGTGTCACCGGTGTGATGAATGCAGTAATGAATTAAGAAATGCATCCCTCTGGAGCTAAAAAGGTTATTCTGTATGTCTGGAATAGTTTTTGTCTGACACACCTGATCATAAACATAATTCAGGAGGGTGGAATGGCTAAGGTCTGAGGAGAAGTATGCATCAGTGGTGTCCTGTGCACAGTCTCACTGAAGTACACTGTCCAGTATTAATTCATCTAGTGGTAGTTGATGGTAACAGACTGAAAGAAACTATTTATCTATTTAGAATCTATACATTCTGTTTATAAAAATGTGTAGTGTTTTCATGATAAAGACACTGAAGAATTTAAGTGAGGCGTTAAAACTATAAAATGTTTTAAAACTATTAAAAAAAGAATTTAAGTGAGGCGTTAAAACTATAAAATTTTTAAAACTATTAAAAAAAGTGAAAATCAAAGTGCACTCAAAGAAAAGATTAATATATGAGTGTCATCATTTTGTTTTGCTTTTGCAACACTCACCTAATAACACATAATAAAAGAAATCTCATGTTAAAATACATGTTAAAAGTATTATTTAAAAAAAAAATAAGAACAGAGTTTCTGAAAGTAATTACTCCTCTAAAAAAAAATCCAAACAGCAGATTCAGATGTGGCGTCCTGTCTATTTGTATAAAATGTACCAAACTGTCTGGCCTGTGTTATGTCGGCCTAATGGACACTGTAGCATCTATTTTACCAACATAAACAGACAGGACAGTTGAATCAGCAATGAAGAGGGCATATGAATTATGCATATTATATTACCATACCTCGCTGCTATAATGCTTCCCAAAACCATGGGAAGAGAAATTGGTTCCAACAATTTTCTTAGATGGTTCATATCCAACATAAATATAAAATTCTATTTAGCTTGCTCGGTAAAAGGACAAGCTGGATAAGTCTCTCTGGTTGCCAGCACTCTTCCGGGGAATCAAATGTAAACCGGATAATTGAAAAGAAACACACAGAGCCCAGAGTCCAATGGCTTATCAGTGGTATGGATGGGGAAAAGGCAGAGAGAAAGAAGGAAAATGGAACGAATTGTTTCATTGATTTTCCTTTACAAATCAAAGGCAGACAAATCAAACAGCAATTTTTGTTTCTCGGCTGCAATGCTAGAGCCTTTAATGCAGCCTACATAACATGTCACAAACTATTTTTTGCAATCATGCCACCCTTATTAATCTGGCGTGCAAATTAATAAATTGCTGGACAAGAGTCGCAAAGGGAGTCATTGAAATGCAGCACACAAGCTGGCTGTATTATGTCTCAAACACAGAGCAGAGTGCTAGTCGATGCACTGCCCTTTCACATTGCATTCCACTTCACTAATTCATATTCAAGTTGAAATGTTTTGGAGAAGAATAATAAGGAAAGAAATTAAAATAACAACTGTACATGTATTTCTGTGCATGTGCATGACAGAGAGAGAGAGAGCCAGAGTTAGTTAGAGGTCACCACAGCCCAGTCATTTGTTCTCATGACTCTGAAAGAGTAAAAAAAAAAAAGGAAAGCATGCATGTCGGCAAGTGTATTTTGCTTTAGGATGTGACAATTTAGAATTAAGTGAAAAATGTGCACGGTTAAAACACTGCACCATTTCAGTTTCTTCAGTGTTGACTTAATCTTGGTCTTATTGGAAAGAACAAGCATTTTGCTATTATAATTCTATTCAGATTACTTGTAAACTCAAATTAATTAAGACCGCTGGTGAATCAGTCAATAATGGCTAACATGTTCACTCTTATTAGATCTCTCTGAAATCTCTTGAAGAGTTCGGTATTGTTTGCTCCGTAACCACCTACCTTCTGGCCTTGTAATAGTTACCTATTATCCCTCCTGCCCTTTGTAGGTCGTACCCTCCCACTAAACAAGCAGAGCCTTACAGCTGATCTTTTCATAATATTTTAAGGAGGGCATCCCCGCTGGAGAGGCGTGGTGGAGAGGGACAAATTAGAGCTGACAATCTCCACTTACATCAGAACAATCACAACTCCTAGGGGAGCAGGGTCTCACAGGGGCACAGGGGCCGTGTTAAGAGCCCTCCACATCCAACACCCACACATGCCTTTTAACAGCCCGCAGAATATCAACAAGCCTATTCTGAATGAACCAATAAAGCCACAAAGGAAAGAGGATTTAACAGTTAATATCTTACAGTGTTATGTAGTCATGTACAGGAGTTGCTTGACTGCATTTGTTGGCAAATTTTGTGATGTGTAAAAGACTTGCCACCAGTTCCTTGTCCAGAACACATTATAAACCCAGATGTGTTTTTACATTAGGTATCAGAGTGATTAATTGGTTAGGTTTAAATAACTGACAGGAACTATTTATTTAAGTAGATGTTTATATCCTCATGGTAACATTGAATGTGCACCTCTACACAGACTGATTCAGAATTTCCTGAAATAGATCTGTGCTTGACTTGATTGTTCTTGAGCTTAATTTATAAATTCTTATGAGCCTAGAGCATCCACTATCTTCTGGCACTTCTGGTGCCTTGTGTGAGTTGTTGTGCCTTTTATTGCATGTTTGCTGAAGTTTAGTTAAGATGGTAAATCAGACTGAGCAACCTGCAGCAGTGATTATGCCACATCAGCCTCTCTAAATCTCACATTATCTCTGCAAGTCTTGATGGAGGGCCCTCAGCCAATTAGAGTAAGGAAGTTTAAGAGCACGAAAGGTCACAAGTTGCTATTTTATTACACAAATGACCCTTAAAAGAACAGTGTTATGGATGACTTACTTACAGGGGATTACTTTACAAAGAAGAGGGAAATACAAAGTAAAAGTAAATACTATAGAATATTTGTACTGAATGAGACAAAACTGAAAGGCATTGTAATTTGAAATAATCACACATTCTCTCATATACACACATTCACCCAATATAAAGCTTAAAATAAAGTACAATGCTTGGTACCAATGTTCAAAAGAGGTCAAAAGAACTGATGCCTATAGTTTCTGAAAATGATTTCAGAATACTGGGCAGTGTATACCCTTATGTTAACTCTAGAGTATACGTGAGATCTGTAACATAAAAGCAAACAATCTTGTATCATTAAAGCTTGGCTTAGGATAAATGACAGAATTGTAGTGTTTGGAAAATCTCAAAATACACAAATGACAAAGATGGCCAACACTGCATATTGTTAAAACAATATGAATAATTTCATATACATTTA
This sequence comes from Prietella phreatophila, assembly GCA_025728095.1. Taxonomy (NCBI): domain Eukaryota; kingdom Metazoa; phylum Chordata; class Actinopteri; order Siluriformes; family Ictaluridae; genus Prietella; species Prietella phreatophila. The sequence goes on from JAOUWY010000075.1 coordinate 20,217,881, forward strand.
TATATTCATATAAAATCATATCTCATTATGTATCGCATTATGTGTATGATTTCAATAAGAACTTGGGATAATATTTGAACAGAAAGTAAATTAAGATCATATCAAAAACATAGGTAGTTTAAATGAACCAATTGTTTAAAACAAAGCACAAAAATGTGTGCATTGATTGCTCCCAATATTTCATAAATGATACAAACCTATAACATTCTGCAATATTGGTTTAAATTTCTCTCTCTCTCTCTCTCTCTCTCTCTTTAAATGGATAAATAAATGAACACTGCAAACAATTATGATATGCAACCAATAGAGTTCAAGTGTAAAAATGCAAATCATGGTGTGTAGTGAAGTGTCATTGGAAAGCTGAAAAATCAGTATAGTTCAATAAATCTCATAATTTGCAGCAATTAGGTCATTAAAGACAACAAAGCTAGATGGGCCCATTTTTTAATTTAATTTTTATAATTTTTTTTGGTAATGATAAATTTTACTTCAATGATATATTCCAACAATAAAAGAAATACATTACAATGCTATAGAGATTAAAAAGTAGAGACAAATGTAGAGATTGTATTACACTGGCACCCTGTGTGGCATCATAGCTCAGTTAAGTTGCACAATTGATTTAGTCTCCACCAGGAAAGAAACTGCACTCTTACAATTGTACTTTTTTTAAATGTGTAAAACAAAATATTATAAGGGTATACATTCAGTAGCCAAAAAACAACAAAATATTAAATATTTAACTCTGTATAATAGCTTTATTTAGACCATTTTTAGTCAATTTTGAGCTCCAATCAAAAGCAGTGAACTTTAATTAATGGTTAGTCAGTTAGAGACAATTGCTGTTGCAGCTAATATAAGGAACAGGCTACAATTGTGATAGTAAATCAAGTGATGCTAATTTAAATATCCATACATTTGCTCTGCTGAATAACTAGATCTAAATACATATCAAACAAAATTAATATACAAGCAGACAAATTTCCTGTCATGCAATAAAATCACATAGACACAGGAATCTGGGCAGATTTGAACTTAAAACTTATCTCACTCCCCCTCTTAGCCTGTGCAGCAGAAAGAAGTGCAAATTTATGAGCTGCGACTAAAGCAGTTTACCGCTTCTGATATAACCTTGAGTCTGCCTTCATCCAAATGCAAACTCAATCTTCAGTTACTTACATTCTCCCTCACCACTATTATAGGCATCTCATTTATATGCAGGTGACAGAGTGTTATAGAGAGCCAGAGAGAACCATTACAAAGTTGGTGATTAAGATAACATCATAATGTAGCTAAAATAATGACACATTGTCTGAAGTCTTAACGGTGTGCTAATGCCATAAAGGAAAATAGAAGCAGACAGTTGGATACAGAAAAAAAGACTTCAAGATAGTCGATTTAAATTTATAGTTACATTTTATAATTTCATGCAGTGTTTTTTTTGTTGTTGTTGTTGTTGTTTTGTTTTTTAAATCAACAGTTTGCTTCTAAGGATCAGTTTTGCCAGAAGTTCTGCATGCATTGTGACAAGCCATTGGACAGGCAAGTCCAGCCATCTGAAATCTATGCCTAATTTATTATTGAAAACATGAGGGTACAACATGGCATTTTCCTTTAATCACATCTCATAGGAACGTGTGCACTGGGCCAATACCCCGACGTGTTTCCTCTCTAAAAGGCAGAAAAAAAAGCTGGGAGCTAAGCTTCACCCTAATTCCTAGGAAACCATAGGACTGAGCTTCGAGCACAAAATCATTTACATCTGTGAAAAGTTAATTTTTCCTCATCTATTAACTCAGTATAAAACTACCATCACTTATGGATCTTTTCATTTACAAGTGCCCAGCCTCGTAAGACCGAGATCTGAGTCTGAATTCTGAACTCACGCTCTGCTAATCAGAGAGGAGAAAAGCCAGTCAAAATGGCTCCCCTCACAGCATTAAAATCAGGACCTCAAAGAGACCCATTTAGCCTGCAGCTAAAGTGCCTGTTTATCAGATGAGACTAACATGAGTTTAAAAAAAAAAAAAAAACCTTTGCCATAAATCTAGCAGCCTTTTCTGTGCTGGAGGAGACATTCTGGCTCCCTATCTATCAGCATTTTGGCTGAGTGGAGTCCGAACATCAACAGCGAGGAAGCATGGCATGATAGAAACATAAATGCATGAGGAGTTAACTATAGATCTAATCTTAATGGACTCAGGTGAAGAGAGTGTTTATAATTACCAAACCTCTAGTATAGAAGTGTAGCACAGTGATAAAGATCCCTCAATTTTGGAAGAAAAATGTTTCACCAAAGCTTATGCAAAAGTTAATAAAATATCTGAGGCCACCGATTATACCTTATTAATCAACAAGTTATTTTATAGTCTATGAAGCTTTACAAATGCATCTTGAGATACAATGTCAGTTCAACACAGAAAATTATAACCAAGACATTGCAGCATTCCACCTAGTGAGTTCTCAGCTTTATTAGCTAAATGATGGTGGGGTAAAAAAGAAGATATCTCTGGTTTGTATATATCTACAGGTGTTTCCTGTGCTGTCATGTTGTCTTAGACTCTTAGTAATGTACTTGAGAGAGAATGACAGATCTAAACCCCAGTTGACAAGCGCATCTCTCTCACCCTGACATATTCTGATATCTCAATAAACACCTAGCTCACATTGTCACAGCAACACATCACACCTGTGAGCCTTCACCATTACCCAGTGCATCGCCAGGAGAGCAGTGCACCTGCCATACTCATCTCCCATCACTCAGGGAACACAAAATCAGAAAACAAGAAACTCGTGCACAAAGATGCAAAAAATGGTGCTTCTATTACTTGTAATCTCACAATGCAGATCATTTGACATTCACTGAACTGCAAAGTAGCTGCTCAATGTTTTTAATGAAATCAAAGCCCCAGTGTATTATTCCATTATTCAGTTTAAAACATACACTAACCATAAATTATTCAGTTGTCTTAGACTCTTTGTAGTGTATGAGGTTAAATGTTTGTAGTGATGAAGTATGTAGTTATAAGAGTGAAATATGTAAGCCTGACCTGTTGACGGGTCCTGAGAGTTATGAGGATGATGGATAAAATGGAAATATTTAAAATGGGTGTTAGAGGTTGACTCTGTATTAGTAATTAAATAATTCAAGGACATTGGCAAAATAG
>JAOUWY010000075.1:20233082-20246748 GCA_025728095.1 Prietella phreatophila
ACACACACTCACACACACACACACACACCCACACACACACACACACACACACACACACACACACACACACACACACAGTGTGTCATCTGATTATTTGATACTTTCTTTTTTCTAAGCAATGTCATGATTGATTTTTAGATATACTTGCTTTTTGCAAACATTTTTTTTCCTGTCCATTTAAGAGAAATAATATATGGAAGCAATCAAGCAACAGGCATTTTGTAAAATCTATTTGAAATCATTTCAGCTGAGGCCCTGGCAGTTTGTCTTCAGAGGGAGCGGATCAAGGCATAATTGTCTGCAGTCTAGTAAAACACAGAATAACTGCCACCACACTTGAGTGAGCTTATATCCAGCGACTCCCAGGGCTTCAGGAAGATAGAGCAGTTAATGTTCCCTTTTATTTTAGAGGATGTGTCACTTGTGTCTCAGGTTTATACCATGATGCAGCAATTTCAGCCAAACAGATGGATAATGGTGTCAACTAGGGGAGGAAGAAAATGCTGTGTTTTTATTGAGTTGAAACACAGTTTGCTTGTGTTTTACCAGTCTTGACTGTTCTCCTTCTCTTAATCTCCCTAATCTCAGCAGCATTACATTTGATGATTTTTGTTTGAAGGAGCAGTACAGCTCTGTAATAGCCAGAGCTGGGGACACAAATCCAGAGGCCCTGTTTTCTGCCATGCCTCCATAAGCACCGCTGATTTATTGCACTCTTTATGACAGAAAGGAAAATGATGTGCTGCAGGTATATATCAGGGCAGAGGGAGGAAATTGAACTTAGATATCATCTTGTCAGATGCTTAATGCTCTTCCTCCTGTCATATTCGATAGGGCCAATTTGGAGAATCCTGCAGAAGTAAAAAGAAGACAATTAACAATGACAGAGTGGTAATAGATGAAGCCATAAAATGGGGCCAAAGCATTCAGGATGCTTCATATGATTTCTACAAGATATACTAAGCGTGCATGCTGGCTCATGCCAACACCACTATCAGTTGCATGTTACAGCATGAGGCCAGTGTGTATATTTATGGGCAGTGCCTTGATTTAGGCAGACATAGAATATTTAACTCAAAATGGGTTAAAATATACAATCAGCTATTTCTGGTGGCATCAAATGTTCAATGCTGCATTATAGCTTGTTAATTGTCATAATTATTGAACATATATGGGAATCAGATTTGCAAGGTAAATCTGTTCTGTTACATTGATTTGTAATTCGGGATCTTCTCATACAATATTACAATCAATAGTCAATCAATAATTTGAATTACAGTATGGATGTAGGATAAAAAATATATATTATGTGTAGAAGGTTAGCTGGTGCATGTCAGTTCTCAACAGTAGCATATTACATAACTGCAATTTGTTAAATAAAAATAGAAGGCAAACATGGGAGACAAATATGCTCTATAAAATAAGAAGGTCGGTGCTCAAGCCCCAGTACAGCCAAGCTGCCATGGTTTGGCCCTTGAGCAAGGCCATTAACTTTCCATGCTCTTGGGGAGGGGGCTGTACCATGGCTGAGCCTGCGCTCTGACCCCAACTTACTAACAAGCTGGGATATGCGAAGAAAAGAATTTCACTGTGCTGTAACGTATATGTGACCAATAAAAGCTTTTTCTTCTTCTAGTGGTTCAAGGGATGCATTCTTTCATTAAAGCTTTCTAAGCATATCGCATTTTCTCCAAAGTCTAGCAAACAACCTAAAACGATATTCTCATTCTAATCAGGTTTGTCTATTGTTATGAGTTAGGGAACTATTTCTAATGTGGAAGTAAGAATAATGAGGGTCAAAGTCCATGCTCTGACTGAAGACACACACTTTGGCTAAAAAGAACGGCAGTGAAGATAAACCCACATGTAAATTCAGTACCCATTTCCCTTAACATAGAGAAATCAACTTTATTGTATATCTTTTTTTCATCCATGAAGATCCATGATCCTTCAATATCAAAACAGTTTGCTGGAAAATTAGTATACTATTCAATAACTCCAAAGCGAGGAAGGATAATAGGACTCACAGTTCCTGCCAAGATTGGTGCCCTTTTGGAGGTGAATTTAGCAAGGGTTTAAAACCTTGTGGGTGATAAGGTGCTGACATTTCTAAACATTATGATGCCTCTAAATATATTTGAAGAGCAAATTTCAATTTGAGCTAAAGCATCATGTTGAATGGGTTTTCTGCTCCAGAGAAGCTTACTGTTCCTGTTTAACGATTTATGACAGGCCCCAGTGAGCAGGGAGAGATGGGAATCAGCTTGCCTAAATGCGGTTTGTGGTTTAAACGGTAAATCCATTCAAATCAACATATTTTTGGCACCTCATGACCTTTTCGCAAAATGAATTCATGGCACTCAACTTTGTCTTGTGGCATTTAAAGACCACAGAGCCAAGAACTAATCGCTAGATATCAACTGCTCGAAGAGTGTCTTCTCATTTAGGCCATAGCAGCAGCATATGCCTGTATAACTCTAATTTGATTTTAATGTCTCCCAGGGCCACTATTGCACTGTGATGGCTTTGATAATGATGCAGTTGTCATCATCCAATGGTGAACTCTAATATTCAGGGAATGTTAATTGCTTTTGTGACACTCATCTCATTATTTTATATTATTCTCTTATATCCTCCTCAAGGAAACAGCACATGTTCTACTGATAGGCAATGCTAAAATGATAAACCCACAGATGTACATGTAGCAGTCTGGACCTGAGAAGAACAACACTAAGTGAGTCTGCAGTCTTCTGTATAGACCTGCTTTAGATTTCAGTACATAAATAAAGATAACAACAAGGTCTTCATTTTTTTAACACAGGGTAAAGTTTGAAATGTTCTCTTTCAAAAGCAGCAAATGGAAAAGTGGCATGGAGGCTGCTCTTGTCTGTTTTACTTATTCTCTGCCTCTGTGTTTCATATTCTGTCTGGACCAGTGGTGTTATTTTCCTCAAGGGTTCACAAGGCCAAGCTCTTTCATTTTGACAGAAAATTGTTTCCCAGGATTTCAATCTTTGGCTGAGAGATATGACAAAACACAATATCAAGAACACTTATGTTTCTTATTTGCCATTCTTTCAAGGCATAAATAAAAGATCAGTATAAATTTGTGTCAAATGGAACAGACTGTACATAAGAAATAAACATTTCAGAGAGCTTGGGATCCAAGACAAGCCATGCTATAGTCTTCCATTCGTGACTGAATTACCTCAGCTTCGCTGACCACTGCATCATTTGTCATCCTTGAAAATCAATTAGTGGCTATGTGATAGCACATAGCTGATGGGACAAACCTCTGCTGAATGGACAAACAGGGTCTTGGAAGGCCAAAAGTGATGTATTCACTCAGGTGTTTGCTTGTTTTTTTTCTTACACTCCACATATATTCCTGTAGCGATGTCTGATAACATTTATGTTAGCTGCCAGTAGGCGGTATGAAGCGAAACATCTGATAGGAAACAAAAAAAGGCAGAGTGACCATAGAATGTGTAAAAAATAACAGCTCTAGCCAGATGAACATATCCTTTCTGTTCCACAAATGCACAAAAGTTACTTATTGTTTAAAGATTGTACAAAGCATATAAAATGTCCATTTAAAAAAAGAAAAGAAAATATTTTCCCTTATTTGATACCTCCACACGTTTTTGAAAGAATTCTTCTTAACTATATTTTTTAAAAAAAGTATATTAAAAAGGAAAAATGGACAAATGAAGTAGCAGTACTACATGGAATCCATATACAGATCTCAAAAGAAAAACACATTACACTAGATGTGATAAATGTGTGCAATTCTGCCATCTACACCTGAATCATCTATGAAAAAAACCTAATCTATTGCAAATATGAAAACCCATGTTGGAGTGAGAAGCATAAATTGAATGGAAATTCAAAAACACACAAAATGATTTCACTGACAATACACTGAAAATTGTCAAATAAATTCAGTGACATTGCGTTGAATGATGGAATATGTAGTGAGGCATTTCATTTAGATAAGAATCCAAAAAGCTCTAAACAGTGATGATCCACAAACATTTGATCTACATAATATTTGCTGATAAAATGTTCAAACGTCCTATTGACAGGCTGTTCCCCCCCCCCAGTGCCTGTGCCACTGTCAGGGGTCAAGCTGAGATGGAGTATGCTGGAATCAGGTGCTACTGTCCTGCTGACAGTGATTCATTGCCACACTCAGGGGGTCATGTCTCTGTAAACATGCATTATCAAAACCCAAAGACAAATGTGGGAGGATGACCTGAGAGCCACTGTGCGAGAGTGAGAAACAGAAGAGTGTGTGTTTGTCAGCCGGGGCAGTATGGGTAGAGATAGTTCTCTTGTTGCAAATGAAGAGGGTCAAGCAATCAAGCTGGGTTGGGCTTGGGTGTCAGTCCCATTATCCAACACTGTCTGAAATGATCAATGAGATAAAATAAAATGATCACAAGCCAAAATAGACCAGTTAATGAAAATGGGCTGTGTTTTAACAGATTCCGTTCAATGTCCCTCCATATCAAGATAGCTAGAACACAGACAGGAAGGGGAGTAAGCAATAAAGCAGCCCACTAACAGCCCTAACAACCAATTTCTTTAGAGAACACATGCTTTTTCCTCTCTAGAAATGCCGGTTCAGTTAACTATTCAGCTGGGCAGAGTGACTGACCCCTAATCTCTCACAACAAACCTCACATCTTTTAGTAAGCTTAGCATTTTCCCACTGTGTAAATGTAATAAGGGAAGTAAAGTACCCAATAGTGGTATACACAAAGGGCATACAAAATTAACAGAAGTCATTTGAGTAGTTTTATAGTATTGCTTTAGTTGGATGTAGTTATAGAGGAACAAGTGAAAATGAGTATATTTAAAAAAAAATAATTTTATTTGAGGAAAAAGCAGGGCATAAAAATCCCATATGTAGTAATTCCTATATATTCTTTACAGAAATCTTAAATAGAAAGGCACATACATATACAACACTGCTCTACATTCAGATACCATAATCAAATAAACATCTTGGATTTTTTTTAATGATGAGCTTAATCTCTGTAAACATGAAACCCATCTCACTGCAATCACGTAGAAAACTATAAACCTATCGAATACCGCCAAAAAATGCACTGTAATAAAAGGTGTAAACCTCTATAAATATCGAACACTTCTCAGAAAAGAACAGACATTTTGCATTATTGACCATGCTGTAAAAACAAGATAAATACATTCAGTCTAACAGTACTCATGAATTTTCCTTCTGAAATAAGACTCTTATTGAGAAGTTATTCTCATTATGGAGATGAACTGCTCTGTGAATTCATGACAAAACTAAGACATGTAAACTTTCAAAATGTTGCAAATTCATTTAACTTCAACATAAAACAAACAAAAATATATATTAATATAGATTACAGTTTTTTAAAAAAAGAAGAAATTAATAAGAAAAGTATACTTAAACTAGTCTAAACCAAAGTTATAAACTTTCTAAGTACTTCCAAACATATTAAACATGCATTACATAATGCACACCTTTCCAGAGAGGCTGGCTAAATTTGTAGATATTTATTCCACCTCCATAGCAGAGGCATCTTGTTCATTGTCTGATTTTTCAGCGAGGTCCGGGAGAGTGGTGGCTGGTTCTTGAGGTCCTGGTTTCTCGGTTTGGTGTTCCACCTGATGCTCACTCGATTTCTCCTCCTCTACAGGGCCAAAGGACTCACATTTCTCCTCTGTTCAACAAACAAGACAAGTGATGCAGATTAGGATTATGTAATTAAAGAAAATATAGGTGTAACCTCATAATGCTAATCATTCCCTGCTGATTTAATTATATTAACCCTATATGAATCTTGTATACATTTATAATTGTTGTATATACCCCATAGCTGCATAGTCCCCATATGTCTTCAGAAATACAGTAAGTTAATGTCCCGTTACAATCATCTTAAAAAGACACTTCTTGTGTATTAGATTACATAAAAGGAAAACCCATCGTGTACCCACTACAGGACAATCACTACAAAGCGAGTAAAGAAAGTAGCAGGAAGTCACATGAACTATCCATCACTGAAGGAGAGCATCATGAAAAGATACAAATCCTTTAAATAATGCAGATCTGCACACAGATTCAATAGTAGTAGTAAAAAATAGTTATATATATTTAAAAAAACAAAAAAAACCAAACATGTTTGTTTTGATTTTTTTTATTGAAAAAGACGGTTGATAAGTGGCTAAATGGGACTACAGAGGTTGTCGAGGACATTAAATTTAATCAATCTGAACAGGAAAACTCATCTACTACAGCCTCGTTGGGTTTATACTCACACTCTTGCAAACTATTCCAACGCAAACTATCCAAGTAGTAGATTTATCAATTTATAGTATTTTACAATTGTATTCCAATTGTTTTTTTTGTTTGTTTTAAATAAAGATTGAGAGTTGTCAGAAGCATAGTGGTGATGAAATTGAAGTCATACGACCGTATTGTAGTTCGTTATAAGCCTAACATTAGCTTTTTACTTCTGCCAACTGTATTTAGGCTTCAAAATTCATAAAAGTAATGTAAAAGTTGTGTTAATTTGTGAGTATTTGCCCTGCGATGGACTGGCACCCTGTCCAGGATGTACCCCGCCTTGTGCCCGATGCTCCCTGGGATAGGCTCCAGGTTCCCCCATGACCCTGAAAAAGGAGTAAGCAGTAGAAGATGGATGGATGGATTTGAGAGTATTATCTTAATGAGGAAACAAGTACGAATCATAAACTTTTGTTGGTCACAATTGGATTGGATTGTTTTCCACAATAATCCAAAAGCCAGTGGAAAAATCCAATTGGCTTTTTGTCAATAGGAGGGACCCAGGTTGATGCTAACTTCTGGGGTAGCCTACAAAAATACATCATCCCTGCAGGATTGATGACTTCCACATTAGTATCAGACACTTGAGAAGGCAAAAGATATTTAGACACCACTAGGATTTAAGTTGGGTAAGTTTGCCAAGGCATCTGGTCAATTTCAAAAAGCCTTGTCATACTTTGGGCCTCCCCTCTGGTAGCAGCAAAACTCTTAATTAGCACTATTTCCATTTTTTTTTGACTGAGTTTTTGTGTCAAGCAATTTTTGCTTTATCTTACTTATATTACGCTGGACAGACAACACTCCATAATCGCTCAAAATATTTTGGTCAGTTCAGGTGCTGGGACTCAGTTAGATACGCTACTAAATAATGTGTTTTTATTCTCAGACATTCATACTTTGAAGAGAAATTATTTTTTCATTTTCAAAGTACATTTTACATTTTCTACCCTCTGAACTTGGGCTTTTTATGGAGTTTTGTGGATGTCTACAAACGAAAATCAGCTGTGCACACACCAAGTAATTTATGGGTGATTGCCATCTATCAACATATACATGTTTACAAAACTTTTCCAAGTGTGGCATACATTTTTAGATTGGTTGGGCTTACGCAAACATTTACATTACATTACATTTAAGGCATTTACAGACAACCTTATCCAGAGAAACTTACATTTGTCTCATTATTGATTTATTTTTATTCAACTGAGCAATTGAGGGTTAAGGGTCAAGGGCCCAGCAGTGGAAGCTTGGCAGTGACAAGGTTTCCAGGCAGGTAGTCTTTCACATGAAGAGTCATGCGAACTGACACGGCAGACAACCAGCCATAAACCTTTTTCCTGTAGTCAGTCAACATGCATGAAAGGAAATTCTATTAGCCTGCCACTTAGCCGTTTCAAATAAAACAAAAAAATATATAATCTCTTAAGGACATGATGTTATACACTGTTTCAATCCAGTGCCTTCAAAAAGGAAACAGTCACAGAGTTTAAAAGTTTGTTTTCCTGAAAGAACCTGATACACAGACATGTGTATATACACAGAACAGAGAGCCAATTAGGATGCAACCTTTAAGATCCTAAATCTTGAAATTAGAAAGGTGTAGTAAAAATAGCAGACGTGGGCAGATCGTCTGAGGCAGTGACTACATAGTAGGTACCTGGGGAAGAAGTGGGTGCACCTTGGTCTGTCTCCAAGGCAACAGCAGATGGTGCTAGGCTTGTCTTGCCTTCACTAAATTCAGGAAGATGTGGAGCCTGGGGGCGTGTCTTCCGGGCAGGATTCAGGTAGTAGCAATAAGCACATCTGAATGCTGAAACAGCAGTCATAACACATTCTACTGATACCAATTATCCATGGTCACATTGATATATTATGAAAATAAAGAATAAGCTTATGCACACATATGGCAAAAGGAACATAAACAGTCTATGCCTGTTTGCATATTTAATCTGTTACTACTACTGCATTCAAAATGCTAAATTTAAAATGCTTTAGAAGGCCCAGCATTTATGAGGTCCATGATATACTTAGCTGCCAAGTGTCAGAGAGGAACAGACACCATGTTTCATAAAGACTGACAAACTGTTCCTTGCTCCTCTAAATCTTACCAACATATTCAAATTCCTCCTTTAATGTCATGCCGTTATGTGATAGACACTGCTGGCATATTAGAGCATATCTGCAAAAGAATACAAAAAAAATGTCCATTTACTAAAAACAGGTCTAATGACAAGACACTTGTCCACTGTGCCACCACTAACCAACTTGGTGAGTGAAGGCCAAAGCATACTTCCTCCATAACAAGAGCAGTCAACTGCTGCTTATTTTCAAGGTACAATATATCCACCCATACTTCTTACACAAATTCATAAACTTGCTTAGAGGAGAATACAAATTGCTCAATTCTGCATGTATGAGCCATTACACCTATGACTGACTAGCATGTATTGACAGAACAAAATTAGTCATAATTCTCCATCACTAAGAATCCAGATTATTTTGACAGAAGTATCACATGAAAGATTCCTTTTAACCCACTAACCCTATAAGGGCAAAAAAACAGCTCTAATTTTTGACCTATTCCCGTAAGGACGACATACCGGCTTGGTCGTCCATGCCAAATACCCGTAAGCCTGGTATACCGGCATTATTCTGCTATGATTCCCTACTTATTGATTATGTCATTACGCAGTCATTACGATGATCCGAGCTTGAATGTTGTTGATAAACTTATGGCGTAATAGTAAAAGTGAACTAAAAATGCCAACGCAAAAATCTAATTGCATTCCAGCTAAAGTTCCACCTACAGTGGACACAGGTACATCTAAAACAGTGAAAAAAAGAAAACATACACAATTACACAGGCGACAGTGAGGATTCTAGATGATAGCAGTGAAAGTTCAGGTGATGTTGAAACCGAAACTGATAGTGACGCAAACTCTCCTGATTCAGACCCTGATCCGGCTTCATCTTCATCAACCAGTGTGACTGACACTGCAGGGGTTTGGAGTCATGACGTGACAATTTCTGTGCATTCGTGAAAACAGTACCTGCACTTTGGATTTTCACCAGAAAGTTGACTTTTGGTGCCAAAATGTATTTATTCAAAGGCATTGATCACGCTGATGCTCGTATGGTACTTCTAAATGAGTTTAAGGATTTTAGCGAACATTTTTCATAATTTCTCTTGTTAAGAATTGTGCACTAAGTGGAGTAAAAACACTGAACTGCTTCATTTTCAACATAATATTACACAAATACATTATTATAAGTTGTTTCAAGGCCTAAAATGTTAAAATTAAAATGTTGATTTTGGGGCCAATTTTGGCCTGGGAACTCAGGGGTGGTATGCTGTTTCTATGGGGAATATAGGGTTGTGGGACATAATACTGTGGGAAGTAAGGGGTAACAGGGTTAATCATCAGCATGCACACAGTAACTGCTTACCCATTTGTCCACTGATGGCAAGAGAGTAACAAATTACAGGGTGTCCCGAAATTTAAAAAAAAAAAAAATAAATAAATAAATAAAAAAAAAAAATAAAAAGTTAAATACTTATGAATAAAAAGAATCAGTGCAATGCATCACTTTGTACTAGTGTTAGGATGGGCCTAAAACAATTATTTGCGCTTCATAATTTCTCTTGCCTGTTTGACTGGCATGTACAGAAGCAGAATAGAGGAAATCAAACCCTTCATTCCTATACCAGGTGGTAAACTGGCACAGGAACTGCAAGTACATAGAAATATGTGGACCCATAAAACATGGCTAACATTTCAGTGTGTGGAAAAGAAACATGCACTGTCAATCCCATGGGTATTCATCAAATCGCTTCACTTCTCAGTGGCATAATGTTAAACTTCACATCATTGTTTGCATCACTAACAACTGCTTCACGGACCACCACTTAAAATCTCATTCAAATTCAAAATAAACACCTGTAATGCTGTTGTGCTGCTGCTTGTATAAACATTTGCTTATTGCAACAACTGTAAGATTAAGGATATTTACCTATTTTGAGGCCCATCACCTACTAGGTACTCGATTAGCTTGTCCAAAGCTCCTCTGTCTCGAGGGAGGACAGGCCGTGCCAGGGGTGGGCCTGGAGGATGCATTCCTGTGGACACACACAGACACGGTTTCTAACAAACCATCCAAGAATACACATGCAGGTCTTCCAGACCATGAATCAGATTACAGATAGACCTGCAGTCCTCTACAGCAGGCAGGTGGCCATGATAAATGGATGGCAGCGACAGATTTTAATAATGACTCAGAAACAGTCCTCCCTATAGATAACTGTGAAGCTGCTGTGATCCTCATCTCTAATTAATATAATTTAACATGAAGAGCGATCATAGAGAGATGACTGGTCATTTCTACCAGACTTGGCAAAGTCCTGATATCATGCTGCTTATTAATTTACAAGCATATGGATTCGCTGTGGTGACTCTTTCGTATCAAATTGATTTTCACTAGCAATTCCTTACAAAAAATATCCTGCTTGGATTGGTACACCCTCAAGTACTGATCATAATTCTCTCCTCGCATTAAGAAAATTGTTTTTACAATGCTGTTAGCAAAATGTCCATCATTTCTGGCAGATGACAAAACTATCAATGAAGAGCAAATCAAACACTGGAAGTATGCATTTTTCAAGAATAAGAAAACGTGATTTCTGTATGGACTGTCTAATTTTTAATTGGAAATGATTAAATATGGAGAAACATTAAAACTCAAAATAGATGGCTTGAAATTTAAACATTACCAACTATAGAGCAGTGCTGGCATATTAGACCTTGCAGTTAGAAAATGTTCACAGGGCATTAATAAACTACATTCTATTAAGAGCTCTAAACTGTTGTGCATAAAAATCCCAGGATATTAATAGTTTTGAATTAGCGAAACCAACTTGTCCTGCACCAACAACCATGCCACATTTAGAAAGTTTAATGAGAATATGAAACATCAGATTTTAAAAATTTATGTGAAGGTTAATGCTTGACCTGTACTGCAATATTTTAAGCATTGCTCTGCTGCTACAAGATTGGATAAAATCTTGAACAAGGAGGATTTCCTATTAAAATGGCCAATGAGTGTGGTTCCATTTTAATTAAATGCAACTCAATAAGATCAAGGAAAACCCCTTAACATTTATTCATATTGCATTGATGTTTCACAGATACAGTTTCTCCACTGAAACCTCATGACTTTATGACAAGGAGTAAAAACAATAAGTGTGCATCACTCACCCACACCAAGGGCTGGGGAGCCTGTGGGGGTGGCAATTCTCCTCAGGAGGTTATGGTGCTGGGCAGAAGTAGACAGGTTTTTCTCCGGAGGCCCACCAGGGGCTGAGATCAGGGCAGGAGGGGCAGTTGGGCCAAGAGGAGGACGTGCTGCTACTGCTAGGTTTGGAGGTACAGGAACAGGAGGGCGAGGAGTCACATGCCTCTGACGAAGCTCTGAGAAAAAACGACCAGTGTGTGCTTATTGAAGCAGACAATCAAATCTTTTTTGCTTACAAACCTGGTACATATACATTTTCTTCTAACCTTGACGAGGAGTTACAGGAGGTCCAAAGGGTGTAGCATCCAATTCCTACAAAGAAAAAGAACTCTATTAAAAATTCTGCAATGATGCAATACATTAGCAGTCGGTCTATATCGCATAAATACTTACGATCTTTTTCTTAGAATCTGGATCGAACCGCTCTAGTATCAATTTGGCATTTTTGTAGGTTTCAGTCTCCATCACCTGCTCAAGCTGAAAATTGAACCATTCAGTGTACTGAATATAAACATGATGATTGTACTGGCACAAAATGACACAGAAATCTATAACAGATTTAAAATAAATAAACAAACAAAACCCAAAAAATCTCATTGATGGAAGGGGAAATTGCCTCCTAGTAATGTTTAAAAATATATACACACACACACACACACACAAGCATATATGTGCTGCTTAGGGAGAAAAATCTCCTGGCAGTTTTTATGTTTTGTCCCATTTAGCTTCATTTTAAAACTCATTTTAGAAAAAGAGCAAATACTACTAATTATTTAGATTTAATGAAAAGAATAATTACAAGATCTATTCTGATAATGGAGAGTGTAAAAATCCATCAACTGTAATTATTGAAAGTTATTAGACATGACAGCAGATGACAAGCAATTTCTCAGATTTATTTCCTCCCAGCACTAAACACCATCAATTTAAAGACAAGCCGTTGGCCAAGCATTTTACTAAGGTAAGTCTGTGCAATTAACCGCTGTCTGCATCGATTTTAGATTATTTATTTGAAGAAGAAGAAATTTCTCTTGTTACTAAGAGCATAAGCTCAATAACTGTGCAGAGAAGGGATGCTCCTTTTCTAGCGTTAGCAGGGTGCTAGCCTACTGTCAAAAGTAAAGCTGAATGGCCTACAAGGGCAAAGCCACCACATTAGCATTTAAGGTTAACGCTCACATTACAGGTGCAAAGATGTCTGACATTTCTGAGAAGGTGTGCACTCTGGTTTGACCCCTCATGAAATAACTAGATTTTAAGTGTTCTACACAGGTATGAGGTGCAACTTGCCAGACGAGCAATGGCCTCCCTGGCCAAATATCCTACAATTATAATCAGAATGCACTATTTCAGAAAGAATAGATAATCCAGAGGAATGCTTACTATTTTCTTTTTTTCAGCTTTCAATTCTTCAAACTTTTCAACTGAAACATAAAAAAAGGACAGCTATGTTAGACAAATTATTTTTTTAAACGTACAGTATCAAAATGAAAACTTTGCAATCAACAAATTTAAGAACCATTTTAAAAGATGTGAATAACCAAAGTGATCATTTTACCATTTCTTTCCATCCTTCTTGAATACAACATAATTAACAGTTTTCTCAGAAGCCATACACTGTGAATTAAAAAAAAAAAATGACCTCATAAAAATGTAAAATTAATTTGTTATAAGAACCATTACATATGAGCAAACTATGAAGTAGACAAAAAAAATTGAAACTTCAGCTTTAGAGTAACCAAATAACAACATCATATCAGATCAGTCATTAGGTTAAAAGCTATTCAGAAGTTTGTATGAGGTGTTCCGTTTTTTTTTTTTTTTTAGCTCTTTGAGATACAATGCATGGTGCATTACTTTGACCACAAAAGGGGTTCAAATATATATATATATATATATATTTTTTTTTATCATAGAATTTTTATTGAAAATCTGCATTTTTAACAGCACAACACAGAAAACCCCACCCAACAACCCCCACAAAACAACCACAGACAAAACCAAAAGAAAGGGGGAGGAAGAAAATAAATAAATAAA
>JAOUWY010000075.1:20263774-20275047 GCA_025728095.1 Prietella phreatophila
ATGGGTGTGTGAGTGTGTATGTAATTGTGCCCTGCGATGGACTGGCACCCTGTCCAGGGTGTACCCCACCTTGTGCCTGAAGCTTCCTGGGATAGGCTCCAGGTACCCCGCGACCCGGAAGAAGGAATAAGTGGTAGAAGATGGATGGATGGATGGATGGATATCAAATTTCAAACACAACACAGGTTTATAAAAATAAATATGTGCTCAACAATTGTTGGCTTTTTTTAGTCATTACTTGCGCTAACTCCCTTTTCCAAGATAACCGCTCTGAGTCTTCTCCTATAATGCCTGATGAGGTTGGAGAATGCATGGCAAGGGACCTGAGACCATTCCTCCATACAGAATCTCTCTAGATTCTTCAAATATTGAGATCAACACTGATGTTCTCTCCTCGTCAGTTCACACCACAGGTTTTCTATGGGTTTCAAGTCAGGGGACTAGGATGGCCATGGCAGGACCTTGATTTTGTGGTCAATAAACCATTTTTGTGTTAATTTTCATGTATGTTTTGGATCATTGTGATGCTGAAAGATCCAACCATGGACCATTTTAAGCTTTCTGGCAGAGGCAGTCAGGTTTTCATTTAATATCTGTTGAGTCCATGATGCCATGTATCCTAACAAAATGTCCAGGTCCTCTGGCAGAAAAAAAGCACCAAAACATTAAAGAGCCACTAGTGGTGGTTATGAGATATGGCTACCTCTCTTTGTGCACCAAAACCACCTCTGGTGTTTATTGTCAAAAAGCTCTATTTTGGTTTCATCTGACCATAGAAACCAATCCCATTTAAAGTTCCAGTAGTGCCTGGCAAACTGAAGATGCTTGAGTTTGTTTTTGGATGAGAGTAGAGGCTTTTATCTTGAAAGCCTTCCAAACAACTTGCGGTGATGTAGGTGACTTTGGATTGTAATTTTGGAGACTTTCTAACCCCAAGACGCAACTACCTTCTGCAATTCTCCAGTTGTAATCCTTTGAAATTGTTTGGCCACTCGAACCATCCTCTCCACAGTGTGTTGAGACAATATAGACACACATCCAATTCCAGGTTGATTCATAAACTTTCCAGTTGCCTGGAACGTCTTAATTATTGCCCTGATGATGGAAATTTTCAATGTTTGTGCTATTTTCTTATAGTCACTTCCCATTTGTGAAGCTCAATAACTTTTTGCTGCACATCACAGCTATATTCCTTTATCTAACCCATTATTATGAATGACTACGGGAATTTGGCCATGTGTTACCTCATATTTATAATTGTTGCACACCTATATTTAACAAAGATTTTTTTTATAAACCTGTGTTGGATTTGCAGTTGTTTGATATCAATGAGAGCAGAGTATTTTTGTGAATAATTTTAAACAAAAGATCAAAAGTTTAAACAATAAAGACAATTGTTCACAGCCTTCTTTGCTCATATTTGCCAAAGGTACCAATATTAATGGAGGGAACTGTAAGTAGTTAACAATGTTATGTACCCTTTTTAAATTAATAATGTGAAAATATTCACCCATGGCCCCATGTCTAAGTGTGTGCCGTCTTTAACTACCTCATTCTCGTGAGAGCCAACAAAGTCATTCTCATAATATTGTGATATCACCAATTACAACATCTCAAATTTTTTTCCTTTCTTATTGATATCAAGATCAATAAAATACACAGAAACAATATCACTTTTATGAGGATTGCTTTAAATCTCTTAATATTATTTACTAAATTGTAATATAATATTTTAATATATAGTATATTTCTTTCAAATATGTCATGTAACTAACCCTTGAGGTTTTTACAACTCAGGAGTGGCTTTCCAGAAGAGGTGATCTTTTCTGATCCCTAATGATGGTATGACTATTATAGTTCACAGTTTCTTATAAATGTATTTTTATTACCTTATTTAATATTGAAGCAACACAATTCCAATGAAAACAAATAATCAGTTTTTAATCACATTAAAAAAAACCTATACACGTTTTAAATCCAACCCCTAGTCCTTTGTGTGGGAGGTAGAAACAGACTGAGTCTGGCAAATGGGGCTCTGGTGAAGCTGTTTTGAGCATGGCATTCAATTTTCTGTTCAGTGACAGAGAGGTTAAAAGCCTTCACCAGTGGAATTGAAATGCAAAATAAAATCACATTTGATAGCCAAATAAACTCTTTTGTAATATGTGTTTTGTAAGTGCTTTTCTTATATACTGGGAATTCATACAGTAGTTTGAAGATGTGGAAATGAGCGCATAATTGTAACTTGATTCATCAAAGTACCATAGTTCAAAATGTAATCAATTTTTGAGTGAAGCTGAACAAATACACATTAATAAAATAAACTGATGTACAAATTAAGTTGTGCTTTATTACTGTCTCAAATCATTGATGATTCACTCACATTTAGTTAATTTAAAATGATTATTAGCCACCAAGGTATTTCTATCCATCCCTCAGGTGCATCAGAAGCAGGTATTCTAATAACTCTAATAAAAACTGTATCTGTGTTTGTTCCTAATGCTAAACAATGATGGCTTTACAAAGAATCCTACAGCTTCAGCATAGAAGTCAGGCAGTGTACATAAATGTCTACATCAGGACCACTTTTTCCCCAGTTGACTGTCTATCTGATGAAAATATCATAAGAAAATTCTGGATTTCAAGGACCAAGATCCTTGAATTGTTGCAGGTTGTGAAACCACACCTTCAGAAGGTCACAAGACAAACCTTTGCCTCAAGTCCAGCAGTGTTGCACTGCATTATTACGCTGTTGGAAGTTTTATGGAGGTGGTTGGTGGTGACCTGGGGCTCAGTGAGTGTTCAGTCAGCATGGCTATGACAGCAGTTACAGCTTTGCTGCAATTCTCCATAACATTGCAGTCAGGGAAAATGTCCAGCTTCCTGAGAAGGAAGGAGAGGATCATGCTGGTGCTGCTGCTGATGAAGATGTTGGTTCTGATGATGATGATGATGATGATCCTTTGCACCCACATCAAGGCAGAATGCATCCTACAGGAGAAGAAGTTATAGAGCATATAATTCAGCATATGTTTGGTACTAATTTTTAGTAAATACAGTGGACACTACATGTTCTATTATTTGCTCCTTTTCATCAGACATAACTTGTGTTAATAAACATTTAATGTTTTTGTCTAATTTGGTCTTTTCCCTGCCACCATTAATTGAAATACTTTTGCAAACAAGAAGCATATATTTGCTTTCTATTACAAAGTCTAATGAAAATATTCCATATTCTGCTCTACATGACACAAACCCACATACACTGACATGTAATCCCATTAAGAATTCAGATAGGCTATATGGCCATACAATGACGTATAAACATGTAATTCATTTATTTAAGCATATTACCTATAGATGCACACTGTAGTTTGAGAAATTATATTTTACTAATATTACAATGTAATATTTTCAACTATGTGACTGAATGCATTGCACATATGCAGTCCTTTTCTGACTCACTAAATGCACTGCAGATACATAACAGGTATATGTACAGTACAGACAACGTTTTATATGAGTGAAAACCATTAACATACATGATGTATTTTAAAAACATTGCTATATGAGAAATTTATCGTAAAAATGTAACAAAGATTGGCGCTTGTAGATTATACAATAACTCACCTTTCTTCACTGCGTTCCAAACCTCGTTGCTTTTGGAGGGCATTTGGAATGGAGAATAATTGCGATAATCACGCTTGAAGATTATTTCAAAATTATTGTTTTTAATTAAATCAACAGTGGATTACGTAAAATTTGAGCACTACTACTTTAAGCCCCATGCAAACCTTTCAGTGTTTGAGCAAGTCTTTACACACCAGCTGTGAGTAATCAAAGACGTCGACAACGCACACTAACAATGAACTATGCTTCTAATCACAGGTGGAGAAATGAAGTTCCTAACACACAAGTTTGCGAATGTTCGTTGGAACTGTGGTTTCAGGAAACAACAAATCGTTGAACTATGTTGATAACAACGGAACTTGCGACCACTGTTGTCTAACGATGCTTTTGGGAAATACACCACTGATTAATTAAGTTATCCGTGGTGCAGTGGGTAGTGTGGCCGCCTCACACAACCAGCGGAGATTATAGATATATATATTCTAGTCCTACAGGTTTTCACTGGGTTTTTGTGCTTTTTTTGAGGAAAACGACTTGAATTAGAGAAATATCTCCACAGTGATGTTTGTTGGTAATTGAGACCTTTTAGCTGTACTCATGTCCGACCCAACTGAACGCTCGTTGTGATGACGTCAGATGACGCGCCTTGGCCCAAATCAGAGGAAAATGTGCGGTAATTTTGAAAAAAAATTGCAAGCTCTTCCGAATATTACGAGTTCACTTGATTTTGCGTTCATTTCTGCTATTGCAAAATCCCGGACGGATTGTGCAATGATCCTGGGAAATTTAATTACATTTAATTCCACCCGAGCTCAGTGTCAAACCCTACACCCTGGAGCTGTGCAACATTAAGGTTACCTACACTACTTTACCTGGATAAACATGAGTTACTTCATTGCCACTCAGCGCCTACATAGGCTAATTTCCCCCTTTATAGTTTCAAAACAACTGCAATTTGTTCAAATTTGTTGATTGTGCTGTCTATCTGCGTGTGATTCTGCTGTTTAAGTCTCTGATTCATCTGTTACATTTACCTCCTCTCAGTCGATTGTTTGTCTATCGACTCAATCGAACTGGGCGAAGTCAACAAAGAACTACTGACAAGTTGATCGTTAAATCTCTGTTGACGAAAGCTTTTGGGTACGTTTTCTCGTACGTAACGTACGCCCTGCTTTAAGTGCTTCGTTATACTTCGAGGGAAACCCACACCAGGTCTGTTGTAGCACAAGCCTTCAATAGTAATCATACGTTGTCAGTACACAGCTAAACAAGCTAAGCTAAGAAGAAACAGTATTAAATAGAAAGTAACCGTAATAAATACAATCTATTTGATTTATGAATTCTGAGAGCGGTGATTCATCCCACAAACAGGGTCTTCTGTGAGGTGTCATTAGAGCTAAAGGGATTCGTAAGCAGCCGTCAGATGAGCGTTAGTTCGTGAGGAGGCGCAGGCTGTTTTGACCTGACCTCGTCTGTGCACTCGCTCCTGCTGTTCAGCATGATCAGTTCGCTCAGAGCAGTTTATCACACCGCGCCTTATCTTCATCCCGTCTAATTAAAGCAATTCTCAATTATTGTTGCAAAAATATTCGTTTATCTTTATGCGCTCTCACTCTCAGCTCATTAAAAGTCTAAATTGCCGTGATTTGGAGAGGATGTAAAGGTTTAGTCTTCAAAGTTGTGAGAGCTTCAAACGTACGTGAATTGGACTGATGGTCCATGAAGTAGACTAGTTTTGCTTAATCTATTCCATGAAAACCACTTAAGAGTTCGCTATCTCCATTGCAAAATCAGAAGGTAATAATATGATTAATTATTATTAATCACGTGACCTAAAGTTATGCATCGTTGGCAAGGTGAATACCATATACATAAACTGGCTTCGCAGCATGTTTTCAGCCAGCAAACGCCAAAATACTTTTTTTTTTTTTTTTTTAAAAAGGAAATTTCTGCACAGACAGGAACTGTGGCGTCCTGGTGTTCCGTAGATTCTCAGCTAATATATTATAACGAAATGTGATAAAATGCATCTGACTTGTTGTGTACCCTTCTGAACATCACTGACTCCTGGATTCCAGTTCCGCCAGCCAACCCAATGGACTTCCCTTTGGCGCAGTATCCTGGCATGACATTAAAGCCGATGAAGGTAATTTTCAAGGATAATTGATAACATGTTTTAATGCATATGCATGAAAGCGAGTTTTACGAGACCGACTCTATATGTTCATGTAATTGATTGAGGGGGTGACCTCCTATTCAGAATGATTTTTGAGATGTGGAAAAACGCGCAAACTTGCAAATAGCCCAGCTTGTGTCTGAATTAATACCCCATTCATCATCATTATGGGCAGATGAGTTAATTTAACCATTTCATTCTGTCTTAATGAGCTATGGTTAAATTAATGAAAGTAACATTTGAACAGAAGCAAATACAGAATATTTTAATATTTACACAGCATCATTCCCAAATTAGCAGTCGCAGATTAAACATGTAGGACTACGGAGTTGGACAGTTTGCAAGTACTGAGACTGCTATTTCAACTCCATCTCACCATCTTATCCTATCTCACATGTCCAAATTTTAACAAATGTAATTTGACTCTCTGAAATAAATGGAAAATTGTACAACATTTTGCTTAATTAGGTTATGTATGTAGAACACCCAGTGTAAAAAATTACAGGAGCTTATATTTGATTTCTCCTATTGAAGTTATTCCACCTTACAACGGCGGAGACGTTTGGCCCTCGTGCTCCCTGTAGTTTTGGGTTTTTGTCCTCCTTGCAGCTGCTGTCACCTCGCATTACTCACAGTCAGCTAAATGAAACATTATTCTAAACATATGCATCGTAATCAGTTCGGTCACACTTACAAGAACACGCGTTAATAAGGCAATCAATCACTGTGGAACAAGCGAGTTGTTCTGCAGCAGCTCATAAACAGTGTGTAATGAAGAATTGGAGGTTAGAATGACACGCGCTGATCAGATAATCAATGTCAAAGACGCGATGAATGTCAGTAAATGTAGTTTTCACGTCGTTTCTATAAAATCTTCAATTTACAACAAGCAGTTCAATTACCCAGAAAATACAGTCAATTAAATAGGGGTGATTGGACAGTAGGGGGAGGATCATCGATCTTTGCATTTCTATCTCGCCAGTGGACATTTAATTTAGGTTTCCTATTAGCACCGAAATAAAGAAAATATAAAATATATTAAACAACCGGCAGATATATCTTCTTGTCAAAAGCAATCCCGTTAAGGTGACAGACATTTTTTACATTTTATGATGAAATTTTTTTGGTCTTTGCACACTGGATACAAAACTAATCGTGTTATTGTGGCCAGTGTTTTTCTGCCCTCTGTCTTATTCTGTTTAGCTCTCCATCTATCTCAATGCCTTTGTTGGATGGGTTGTAACCCTTGCTGGAGTAAAGAGCATGAAGAACCACGGCAATACATCACATCCAAAGCTGAGTCTAATCCCATTTCTTTAATGGGAACGTTAAAAAAGCAACTTATCTCAGAATCCCCTTGGGGTGCTCTGGTATATATTTAACCGAGCTACAATTAACGACAGTATCAGCTAGTATCATTTAAAATTAATGTAAACATAATAGTAAATTATAGGGTCGAAATGACCCGTGATCTCACTCTTCATATTCCCTACAGTTTTGGTGTCGGTTTAATTAATATGAGACTCACTTTCCAAAGAGAAATAAATGCGTCGATGTACAAAATACTAAAAAAAAAAAAAAAAAACACCTATTTCAACGCTGTAAGTTTTCTATCGAAATATAGATTTTAAAAGCACGGTGCAAATAAAGGTTCTGTTTCATCATACTATCAGCTGTAATTAAGATTTTTATTCAAATAGTATTATTCTAATTAGCTTTACTAATTTTGATCTATTATAAATATTAATATATAACAGAATGCAAAATAACGGATTATTAATCCGTTTGTATGCCGAATGTTGCCTACTTTATAGTATGATAAACTAAGTTTTTTCAAAAACATCTTTATTAACTATTCATTTTGATAGTTGCAATGATTTTTGCGAGGGACAAAATGGTAAACAGGCAATAAGTTGATTTTTAAATATTTATTTCCCCAAGAACAAACACCATCAATAAATAACATAATTTACATTTTATATTGCACATATTTCTCAACTGAAAATATGAAAAATCATACAGTTGATAATATTTAAAATACAGAAACGTAATTTAAAGAGTCATGAATCACAACGATCCTGGGGAGGAGGGCAAAACACAGGATTATTATTATTTTATTTTTTTTACTCCCATTTATGAACAAACTGTTTCTATACTAATGTATAAAACCCTTTAACCTTCGAAACTTTATCAGCAATCTAATATGCATTATATACAATAACCATTTGGTATATGTCCTGCATTTCTGTATTCTGTCTTGGATGTCTTGATATTTATTTTAAACTCTGGTATCGACATTGCATGTGTGTAGAACTGTTAGAGCACCTAAAACAAACTCAAACATTCAGCCAGTCACTTGAATTAAATAGATGTCTAACTCATTGAAATAAATAAATAAATACAACGCTGTAAGTTCTTTTCACATAGCTGTCGGTATTTTGGTTTAATTCTATCTGATCTATACTATGTATGTTATGACAAAATATCTCACCATTCATAACTGGCTATACAAGTGCTGTTTTGCGTTTGTTAAAATGCGGTTGTCTAACGGGCAAAATATTACCTAGGTGACAAAAAATGTGCATGCAGACAGAAATGCATGAGCAATTTGTCTAAAGTTTGGGCTTGTGCGGATAATCCCGTTACAATGTGAGTGAAGAGTCTCTGCTGGGTGCATTATGGAAATATCGGTTCGTATTTAATGAGGCTGCTCGCATAAGCGGAACACAGCTGAGAGAAAATTCTACCCACAACGACTAAAGTTCCAATAAGGAGACTGGAAATAGGACTCAGCGGAAGGGGAGCTTTATTTTATTTTTTAATTCTTCAGATAACGAATGCCACGTTTGTTACTGTACAATATGAACCAATAACAATGTATGAAGCACAAGGTCCTTTATCTGCCTCGTCTAATGACTTCCCACAGCGGGTTGTTATTATATGACATCGGGTCTCAGAACAGGGAACTTCCTTACGTTTTCGCTTTCGAAGGAGCTCCATCAAGGTGCATGATTGGCAATTTTCGTCATAATCTGCACATTATTAACATCAGAATTGACACTGTGGAAGCAGTGTAGAGTCTCAGCGCCTATAGCTCCATCGAATAAAGGGAGTCCCTGACCGGCATCGTCATCATCCTCATCCTGGTACCTCAGTAGACACTAAAAGTTGCACAAGCACCGTATTTTTCTATTTAGAGCACGAAAGACGTGGTGTGCTGTCATAATATTTGAAGACAAAAAGTGGGTTCTAATGGAAACTGGCTCATACATCTGGTATTTATTTAAACATATAGTTTTCTCGATACCGAATCTTTCTTCTTCTTCTTCTTCTTCTTCTTCTTCTTCTTCTTGTTCTTCCACTTTTTTACATGTGGCGCTAGTTCCGGATGTTATGATTTTAATAATTGTTTATATTTTATAATCTTGGATAATGGGTGGTGCTTGGAATGGCTTGGAAAAAATGTCCTTAGTACTGTGAATGCGCTAACAACACGATGTTGATTCAAATCAAAAGTAGCTTTCGTTACATGTTCAAGTGTCAAGTTATCTATTCAGGGCACTTTCCTCTCTCTGGTCTGGCGAGGGCACGGCGGTTTTACTCAATACGGCAGCCGAATAGGGTAGAAATCCGCTTTCGGACCTGGGCGCACTCGCCGTACATGTGAAGTCCGAGCCCGCGCTGCGAGAACTGAGCGCGCCGCCGTTGTGGCAGCTGAGGCACGAGCACGCACTAGCCGACGGTGCGCTCACCGCCGCCGCCGCCGCCGCAGCCGCTGCTGCAGCCGAACTGTTGAGGCCCGCCGGCGACTGGTACAGTCCGGGATGCCGAAAGCTGCAGAGCAACTCCGGACGCGAATACGGATGGGAGAGCGCTCGAAAGGTGTCGAGGGGCCGGATGGAGGTGGCGAATGGTGATGATGCTGCCCCCGAGGCCGCAGCCGCCGCGGCTGCGGCCGTGACGCCCACGTGCGGGTAGTAGTGCAGGGGCATGTGAGAATGGAATGGGTACGGCAGACTTCCGGTGGCGGCTGCGTGCGTCATCATATAAGTGTAGAAACTGGGATCGGCTGGATGTGGCCAGGACATGGCCAGGCGCTGCCTCTTGTCCTTCATTCGCCGATTCTGGAACCACACCTACACACACACACACACGCGCACATAAACACTGTAAGACTGCGTATTTAGACTGACCCCAATGCTTAAAATCCGATTTCCTTCGCGTATATTTTCCCAGTTTGCTTCTAAATTTGCTTGGAAACTAAAAGCACAACAGGCAGAGAGAGAGAGAGAGAGAGAGAGAGCGAGAGCGAGAGAGAGCGAAAGATCTAATTAAATGTTTAAATTATAGCTTGCTAGAAAAATTATTTGTGAAATGTGGGGTTAGAGCATAGGTAATGTAGCTTTAATGTGCTTACAAAATTACTAATTAAAAATTGTTGTACAAAAAAATAACATCAAAGACGCATTAAAAGACTTAAGCCAAAGTAGCGTACACTAATCAGTATTCAACCACGCAATACGCGGAATTAAAAAAAATAAAAAATAAAATTCTTACACTTTAACTGCTTCGCACACCTTATGTTTGGTTCTCAACATTCTCCGAAAATGACCGATTATATGTGTTTTTCGTGTATTTTAGTTTCAGATTAGAAAATTGTACGTTGACCAAATGATTATATGCGTTTAAAACTAGTTTTTAAATAATTCTTTTTGAATGGAGAAAAAAATGTGTACCCTGTGAGTGGGAAGTTTTTAATAACACGCTTTTGCTAAATTATGAAAAACATACATGTTTAAACTATATATTAAAACGTTTACTTAAAAAAATTATATTCATTTAAAAACGCATTACGTTATTATTTGAACCAGCAATATTTAAACGAAATAATACCTTTATAGTTGTTTCAGGTAGGTTTAACGCTGCAGCTAGTTCACATCTCCTGGGTCTTGAAACGTAGTTTTCCCTGTAAAATTCCTTTTCCAGTCTCCCAATTTGTTCCCTGGTAAAAGCAGTCCGGTATCGCCGCACCTGGTCCGTGTTTGAGTTGGTCGAGCTGCCGATGGAGTTTCCGTTATGATTGGAGATAGACGAAGAACCTGAGCTCGAAGTCCCCGAATTACTGTCTGAGAAACCTAACGAACACGAGAAAGGATTATAGACAAGACCTGGACAAATGTTAACACAGTCATTTCGCTACATTAATGTCATAATTCTAAATATGTTGTGAATAAATTACTTATGAGAATTTTGCTATACACTTCATATATAATTTTGCTATATACTACTGCCCACACAGTGTGAATTTTCCAGTAGCTATTTATCTCTGACTCAAATATAAGTAATGCACGCCATTGTTTCTGTTTATGAAAAACAAATCAATAAATATATGAGGCAAATGTATTCTTTTATTTTGATAAATGTGTTTTATATATATATATATATATATATATGTGTGTGTGTGTGT